>JAMKCH010023904.1:0-20744 GCA_023653785.1 Ophioderma brevispina
AGGCAAGTACTATCACATACCAGTGTAACAAAACAACCGCAATGCCATTACTAGACACAAAAGGCCACGCCCATCTCTACAAGATCACAAATATATGCACTATAATTCATCAAACTGTACAGGGCCGACAATTTCACCTCGCTGACCTTATCCCATCACAACCACCAACCAATTTTTATAATGTCTAGGACTTCACAATCTCTTTCACTAATCACCTCTGACTCAATCAAACAGCTCCAAGGCCAACTCACTTCCTCATAATGAGCGGAATCTGGCCTCAAACACCAACCCAAACATATGCAAAATTAGTGCTGACGTCTACTACTACTACTGCCCATTGTTTCCCCAAAAACTACCTTTTATTCTGTCCAAACATCAAGGGCCTCATACTGACCGGAACGGTGGCAAAGTCGTGCCTGGTGACTCACTCCAGCCCCCCAGGGTACCGGCACCGCCCTGCCTCCCCTCCCCTCGTTTGACCAAACTACCCACCCATAAGATCTCAGCCACCTTCAGGGGCAACAACCCCCACCCTACCCAGAATTTTGCATTGTGTGTGGTGGGAGGGAATTTCACATGTCACCTGGTTGCTCTCTGCCGAATAATGCCAAGAGAAACACAAACTTGCCATCAAAAACCAAAACAACACGATCATGAAACCTCATTGACTATAAGGTTGCGACTTCACTGGTGTCGCTTGCAGCAACTGGCACTCAAGGGCTGAATATGCTTAATGGCCAGACAAACGAGAGGACAATTGTGGATTCTTTTTTCTGACCCCAACCACCCCCCAACGCCAAAAGGGGGGAACAAAACCAGCCAGGAGCGGGCCCGGTGTTGGGACAAAATCAGCTTGGTCCGACAAGCGGACAAAAGCTGGTCACAATACAGAGCGACTTCATACTATCACCACCTACGAAGCAACATGGCAAAAGAAGTACTTTAGTCATTTTCTGCTTTTATTTAGCTAATTTTTCATATTTAATTAGGATGAATGCATGTTTTTTGAAAACAAAATGAGACACAACTACAGTAGTACAAAAACTTGTTCATCTTCAAATTAAAAAGCTCTACCTTACTTTAGGCTAGGTCATATTTAAGTGGAGAAAAAATCAGAATATGTAAGTTTACGCAGAATGAGTTTTACCACCTGTGGCCTCTAATTCCGGTATGCGTACCTACCACCCAAATCTCATCATAATGTATCAAGCCTACTTAAGATTGTTTCAAAACCCAATCCCATGATCATCGCTAGCGTAGGGTGTATGAGCTTTATTACGTTTACTATTGATTTCCTTCAGGTAGTCTCTTGGGCCGAGTTGCTTTTCTCTTTAGGTAGGTCTCATCCGGAAGTAGAGGCCCAGGTTGCCTCATTTCATTTCACGTTACCCCTTCCCTGAGGACCTCGAGGACTTTTTGATAAGTAAAAATTGGCTGATTTGTAGAATTTTGTAACAAACTCCTGGCGTGCTGGTGCTGCCCCTGTCTCTGAATGGGTACACTGGTGATTGTTTGAAAATTTGTGGGAAAAATGTGTTGAACCCACAGTGATGATAGTTTGTTTGCAGGACTTTAAGGAGTCAAATGGTATCTACTTAGTAACTGACTTTGCATATTGGGTCAAACAGCTGTGGTGTACAAGCTATGCTATCAGGCGTGTCATGATCATTTTTGACAGTAGGTTCATGGCAATGTTTTCCCTATTTGACTATGGTTACACTTTACCTAACCAATATGAATTCACAACCTTCACAAGCTCAAGTTATTCCGTAAGGTTGTTGAATTCATTCAGTGGTGATGGGAAGGTGATCAGGTAAACCTGGTCAAGTTACAGAAATACAGTTTTGCTAGACATGAGGGATTGATACGTCACTTTTTAGCAAATAGTTCAGATGTATACACATGGCCTAAGAGCCTGTACCAATTGTTAAGGTGAACCAGGTCAATCCTCAGTATCTAGAATAGATAGAATTCACACAAACAGACAAACCCATAAAAATGGGCCCACTATCCACATGCCCATCGTCGCCGGCAGTGTGTGGTGTAGACCATCATCTTCAGCTCTAATTCGGTCTGTAGGAAGCTGTGATAGCCCGTTGGCGACTACTTTGATGGCGTCGTGGATATGCGCCGATGTGTTATTTCCGCCGATAAGCCTCATACCAAAGAGCTCCCTCTGGGGCGGTCCAGTCAGAGCTTCTCTCCGGTAATGCCCTGCTCGGTTGCGATCCCAGACGTACCCTGGCACGGGTCATTTGAGTCGCTGGTGGCTCGCTGTAAATAATGGTGGCTGCATCTTTTTCACTGTCCTAAATAACATTTTTTATTTAAATAGCATGCCGTAGAATTGTGAATCAGCTTGAGAATTATGCGGTGTAGATGATAAACCTTCCCCCACCAAAATAAAAAGGTTAATTGGACTATTTTTTGTCTTTTCTTGCTCTTTGGTAATTCCAGTCATATCCCCTCTTTTAATTTTTTAAAAGAACTTTCAGCCCATACTGTTTTATTGAATATATAATCACTATTCAAAAATGGCTTGAGGGAGTCTTCCTCTACTGTCTGTTCAATAACTTACTTAGATGTTCCGGTTTTTATAATTATTTCCAAAAATATAACGGTTTGAAAAAAGCCGAAAGAAAAGTTGTTATTCATCATTGGACCCAACAAATCATTTTGTTTCCAACTTGAAGAACATATTTCTTGTTTGGATTTTTATTCAATTTACCCTGATTTTTATTGGCAAACGACAAACAAACTGGGTCCACAAGCAATTGAATATTGAACTTTTGACTCACTCTGAAACTTATGTCAGACCATTTACGAACTAGGGCGCTTCAAGCATTTTACGACGGACAATTGATTCGTGGACCGCTTTGATTTCATTGTTGCGCGTGCATTACTTCATAAGCATTAAAGAATCTTTAATACTTATACTTTAATAGAGGTCCTGCCCTGTTATAGTCCAATTGGTTAGATCAAAAATCACCTAGCAATCTCTGTATGGCCGCCAATTCAAGTAATATCCCGTGTGGAACCTTGGATATCTCGGTTGTATTGCAAAAATTCGCTGCCAATAACCCAAGGCTCGGATTTGTCTGTTGAACACGTTGCTTTATTATTCATTTCATGCAGTCAAATGTGGCGGACAATAGGCCCATTGATCGTGAATCATCTCTCCGACTACGACAACTTTACTACCTACTAAGTAGTGCAAGGAACATTCCACCACAAAAACTTAATTACTAAATGGTAACCCAGACCTTTATTAGCTCATTTTTCAAACGATGTGAACTACCAAATTTTCAAATAGATTTGAATGTTAAAAATGGAAAATGCCATCATTCCTTTTTTGTCATGTCAATAACTTCTTAGTTCCAAAGATACCAACAACCTTCTTTTCGTGGTTTATTTCGAAAACGTATATTTTTGAAATATTATTAAAACCGGACATCTAAGTTAATTGAACGACGTATAATTTATTTATTAAGAAAATGGTGGGTACTGGTCTAAAACTGCCTTTCCCTCTAGCTCCATCTCATATAAATAATCATGGCATCATCTTGTTAAAACATGCTTTTTTATCTTCCAGTGTGGTGCGTATTACACAAAAGAGATCTGCGTAGAACCATAATAAGATTACTCTTTATATGTTTTAACCCTTTACATTTACGTAACGTCGTAATCTGTTTTAAAGGATGAATTTGATTCATTTTTAGAAAAATTAAATACTGAGTGCATACTCTAATCAAAGGTGAACCTTATACGTATTATGATTTTATTAAAATTTGCGTGTTGTGGTTATCTTTGTAATTTGCATACAATTATAATGAGGACAGAGCGGTGCATATAGCCACGTTTCTTCATGCATGATACGACCAAAGGTTTAAAACATGTAAAGATACTTTGGCCAAATGCAAAATGCAGAAATTCTTTGTTAATGTGTTTTTGAACCACTTTTTTGGCCACTTTGTGGTCAATTTTTCAATTTTTTTTACAAACTAAAAACAGAAAATCCAAACAATTGGGGCTTCCATTCGCATAGGTAATGCGGCAAAAACTGATTCCCAAATACTTATTCGTGCGGGTCTGTTAGACGACGTAACTTTTTTGTGGCCTTTAGGGATGATTTAAAAGAGGAAAGCAGGTTTAGACCCAAGAACCCACTGCAGTATTGACAATGACTGGCATGGATCTTCCTCACTAGTATTTTTTTGTTCTGGCACTCTTGCTTGAAAGTCAAAACTTAATTTCAAGCCAATGCTTGTTAGTTGAGTTATATGGTCCCTTTACAATCAGGTTTGGGGAGTTCAACCCTCACAAAAGAACTTAAAAGTGTCTTTAACAGAGACACTGGCACATTTGAAAATAGTGTACCCTCAAGATTTTTCAAAATTAATATTTGTGCAAGGTTTTGTAAAGCTTTATATACATTAGTATCCCTCACCTGAATGATTAAGACCAAATCATCGTCCTTATGAGTAAACAGAATGATTTTATAATTAATGTCGCATGCGACATTAATTCAGCAGCAAACAAAACTGTGTTTAAAACAAGAACACCACTCCGTATGCTGTTTCCCCGGGCAAATGTACCCTGTTACAAAGGCGCAGTTTTTTCTTTGACCTTTGTGTTTAATATCAATGAGTACAAGTCTATGCTTTTCCTGTCAATATACCATTGTTGTTGAATTAAAGTTATGGAAACTTTAACATTTAGCCTATAGGATACCTGAATATCTGTAACCATTTTTATTACATCCCTATCTGTTTTTTGGTGTGCTATTTTTTATGAGATTGGGTCACAATTGTTTTACCTAAAATGAATACAACTATTTAAAGTTTTTCAATGACGTAGCAACGATCTTTTTATTTTACTTGTTGGTAGTTATTTTAATTGTCTGATGTTCTTTTTGTCTTTGTGGTGGAATAAAACAAATGAAATTGTAAATGAGTCAGCAGATTTTTAAAAAAATTTTGTGCTGCTTGTCCTGTTCAATTAAACTTAGATGTCAGGTTTTTTTTAATTGTTTCCAAAAAATATATAAAAAGTAAAAAAAATATCATGAAAGAAAAGTGTTATTTATATTGGACCCACAGGATAATTGGGTTCCAACTTGGAAAACATACTTTTTCTTGAATTTTTATCAATTTTCTCTTAATTTGCTATTGGCACCGACAACTAACTGGGTCAGGTGAATATTGACTTTTGGACTCTGAAACTTTTATGGCAACCATTCACACGAATTGGTGCGCTTAAAAAAGCATGTTACGAACAATTATTGATTCGTTGACCTTGCTTTGTTTCATATTTGTTTTGAGCGTGTCGGGGCATATAAAGAAATCTTTGATACTGATACTATTAATAGAGTCCTTCCTATTTTATTCAATGTTACGAACAAGAATCATACGGCTCTCCTGTAACTGCTGTCGCATTCAAACTACACGGCCAATTTCTCCAAGGTAGTTACCACAAACAGCTTCCACAGAGAAGACATGGATTACCCACCTACTAGACGTACACTTGCCGGCCGGGATTCCGTGTATTTTTGCCGCATAGGACTATAGTGTACACTACAGCGCTGTCCTGCACTGTCGTGGGTTAGCTACGTGGTTACCCGGCTCTCAGCGCGCGCGTTATTTTTCTTCTCATGGCCAAAATTTTTTGTTTTTTTGATATTTTTGGCATATATTTGCATTTTTTAAATTACACTTCGTGATTATTGGGGGTTTTGATGATGCCCCGATTTGAATATTTTCGTAATGATTTTCCTTTCCTTCCTACAAAACGTTAAAAAAATGCTAAACTAGCCCCAAGTGTATAGCGCCCTCATTTCATGAACTTTTTCATCCACTCTCAAAATGGCGTTGTGGTAATCACGGGGTAGCTACGCGGTAGCTGCGTGTCTACTCCGGTAACTGTCTACTCAACATCCAGCCTCTCTCACCTAGTGGGCAACTACAGGCTAGCCATTGGGTAGGTAAGTCCACCCGAGTACCACGTTTTGTTATATAATTGTGTCCTTAGTAAGCCCTATCTTGCAGCTACCACCGCCTCGCATTGCCCAGTTTGTACTGTGCAGTAGCTGCCCTCCCGCGGTAGACATGGTGTAGCTTGCCGTAAGGCTACCACGGTGAGTAAGACTCCGTTCCGTGTATGCTTGGTGGGAACTGTAGATACTTTGCTTGTATATGCAAAAATTAGTGCAAATAACAACACCTAACACAACGGGGGGTGGGGTGGCGGGGATTTGATCCTTTTTGACCTAAGTTGCATATTCATACAGCGCCGGAAAATAGTGATCGTAAATCATCTCCTCCTCCGACAACTTTCCCACCTACACAATGGAGTCAAATGGAACCTTCCACAGAACGTAATTACTAATGGCTTAATGGTACCAAACCTTTAATTCACTCATTTTCAAAACGAGGTTAAAATATTCAGATTTCAATAGATTTGAAGGTTTTAAATTGTCCCTTCCTTTTTGCTGTAGAAAACGTCTTGGTCCAAGATACCCACCAACTTTCTTTTTGTGATTCGAACGGGCCGATTTTTTACATAATTAAAACCAACATCTAAGTTAATGAAACAACAGTAATTTGCATAACAAATTTAAACGTCAGCAGTTTCTAATAGTCGGTCCCAGGTTACACAAACCAACCATTTTTTTCCTTAGCTATTACCCCTGATGAAGACGTCCTGGTGGTCCCTCAGTGGAAAACCCCGACAAAGGTAATGTGTTGTTTGCTGGTTTTACCAATTTGTCTTTAACATCTACACAAACCCAGTCAAGAAAATTTATATTTTCAATTCATAAATTTATACCTGTTTGACTATTAGCATGAAAGGCACAGGCAAAATTTTAAAATGAGCCCAAACTTGTGCAGTCTTGAATTAGTAATGCTTGAAATATCATCATGACATTTCGAGAGTCTAAACCCGGGGGTCTTAGTACAAACGCCTATACGTGCCGCTGGAATTGGGTCGCAAAATCAGCCGTCTGGATAACTATGACCCCTTTTTTTCACACTGGTAATAATTATGACCCCCTTTGTTTTCACACAATAAGGGTAAAATTATCGTGTTGATTTGATGTTGTTGGTATAACTTGTTTGGTTACGCATCCTCAATGGTGATAATAGTCCATGAACGTATCGTTCACGCAGATCGACATCAATATTGATTTTGCAAAACTTTTTAGTCATCATAATTATCGTAACCGCGGTTTGTTTACGTCTGCTAGCTGGCACTGGTTTCATGTGACTTTCGTTGGCCCTTCAAAACACATATTTGCACACCAGTTCGCGAACCAAAGACACGCTGGTATTTGCCTGGGGTATTTTGAATTTGGCGGTTCTGCTGTTACGAAGGAAATTCTGGCAACATGAACGATTGGTAAAACTATGGGCCCGAAATATGGTTCATTATTTGCAGAAGGAGAGGTATAAGTTTGTGAGGTCACTTCTTGAGTCGGTATAAAATATGGGTCTTATATTGCAATGAGGGGTATAAGTTCGGGTCCACTTCTTGAGTCCTGGAGGCATGGTCCATACCCCAAACAAAATTGAAGACCCCCCCCCAGTCTAAAAACCAACACAAAACCAACATCCACAAAAGCTGAATATACTATATAATTGAACTCCTCATCGTTACACCCCCCCCCTGTCTCAATGTATAAGCTACCAAAGTATGAACTTGATCCATCACTGCTTCTAAAAAGCTAGACATTTTAATCAAAGTGTATACCACATGCACAGATATGACCCCAAGTGACCCCTGAATGAATTGACCTCATCACTGGTTACCACCCCACATAAGGCACGTGTCTCAATGTTAGACATGTATGAACTCAATCCATCACTACACTAAAAAGCTACACCTTTTTGAACCAAAATTGTATACCACAAGCATAAGAATATTACTCAAGTGACCCCTCATGACCTTTGACCTCTTCATCTGTTAACCCATAGACCTCTTGTCTCAGTGTACAAGCATATCAAGATTGAACTTTCCATCCATCACTGTACTAAAAGCTATCAAAACATTTTAACCAAAAGTGTAGGCCTATACTACATGTACAAATATGACCCCACTCCCCCGTGACCCCTGATGACAGTCGAACCCAACTGTTACCCCCACATAACCCATTGGTCTCAATATATAAGAATACAAAGAAGGACTTGATCTATCATCACTGCACTAAAAAGCTCACAACATTTTAACGAAGTGTATACCACCTGCCCAAGATATGACCCCAAGTGCATGACTCCTAAATGACTTTGACCTCTTCATCTAATTACCCCCACATCACCCTTGTCTCTCAATGTATAACCTTTTAAGTCCAATGAACTGCAAATACATTGATGATGGTTTTGTGTCAGTCTACAAGGAGGGACTATAAAAGCATCAATCTTTGGGATGGGATGACATCATTAGTGAAACTATTGATTTTTCAGAGAGTACTAGAAAATGCCAGGGACTGTTTGTGCAATCTATTCATGACACTGACTGAAAATCATTAATTTCACTAATATCACTGTTAGTGTATGCTTTTTTTTCTGGCCCGTTTATTGGAATGGAAATGTCCCATAAGATTTGTAGTAGTTTTATCATCTTACATTTCCTGGGACCCTTAACCAAAGATTACCAAAAGTTTGACACAACACATGGATATACAACTGACACATAATCATGCTGCCATAAGGGTCTTTCCTATCACATCAGACTACCTAAAATGTTAAAATAATATTAACAACGACATGCAATTGTGGTAAGGATCAATTTGTTGTGTTTATATTATTCCTTGAGCATTCTGGGTAATAAATTATCATCAATGCTGTACATAATAACAACACTGTGGTATAACGCAAAGTGTTTTTCGCATCCCTAGTCCCGATACTTGTCCTGGACAATGTGAAATGCCATGTCTATACCTTGCATAGAGTAAAAGCCCGGTGGACTGACCTGCTTGGCTTCCAGTAAATAACTCGTCATTATGGTCTCTCATCAGTTTTCAATTGTATTGCCGATCTCTATCTTAAAAAGGAGAGAGAGAAAAGAAACAGAAATGCAACATAAGCAGTTTTACAATATTTTAAGGCCCAACTTGCTTACAAAATGATTTACATATATATGATATATAATATATACCATTTTATTCATTTTCTCAACCCTTCGGCTAAACCTTTGTCCAAACAAATTGGTAGTTATAGAGTTCCCATTATTGGGTAAATTTGTATCCAACCTTTCAACCATGGTAGTACTGGAAATTCTCCCCACAAGTTCGAGAAAATGAACATACCTAGAGTGGTAAGATGATGAGGTCTTAAGGAGAACCCATACTAAACATAGATCAATACAATAATAATGTTAAAAATAATTATTGAACATGAGTGGGCTCATGGATAATCTGAATTACACATACCAATTCTTAAAACATTTTATATCTGACCCATGCCTATTTGAAATTCGCGCTAGTGTATTGGGATATGTGTTCTCAATACGGAAGGCCACTAGCGGTCATACACCTTCACGCATGCTGCTTTCATCCATAATGTGGTCGATCGTATCACATAACACGCTAATAACCCAGCATGATTTTAACTAGTGCATGGTCAAGACTAGATGGTTGAATTTATTTGTTATGGTTTAATTCCGTTTTTCAATGAAACCACTGATTATGTTCAATCATTATTATCGAGTATATATTTTTGTTTATGGGTCTTTCAAACCTATTTAAACCCTGGAAAGGACAAAGTATTCCATGCACTTCTTTATCATGTTATTCTAAATTACAGCACTAAATTTGAATAAAACAAACACTTTTGCCCATTAAACAAGTTGAATTCACGCAAATTTTGCGGTTGTATTCCAAGACAGTTACTCATCATTATCATTAGGATCCCATTTTTCCTCTCATATTCTTATAGAAAAAATTTCTTATTAAATTTATTTTTTCAAAAAATTTAGTGCATATTATTGTGGAATTGGGAAATAACGATTGAATACAAACATCATTTAAAGGAATGTGAGAGATACTCTAAGGATGAAAATGTCTTTAGTTTGTCACTGATTGTTTGTGAAACAACCACACCCCACAGAAAGTTTTGAAGGGATTCTTACAGAAGAAAAGAACAAGAGTTGCCTAAAACCTTCAAACCTTTTTCGGAACCTGTGGTGGCATGTCGGGGTGGTATATGAACCAAAATGGGTTGATTTTACTCTTTTTTTTTTTTTGTCCATTATGGGTATAGGATCCTGGGGGGCAATCACATAGAAATGGATATGGATGTAGGCTCGTGCGTCGCAACCCAGGTGCATTTGGTGACAGAGGACTAAAAAAAATAGGGGTCTTTGGGTGAGAGACAGCCAAAATACCCCCAAAATAAGGGGGTTGTGGGTGACAAATTTCCAAATTTTCCCCAAAATGGGGTCTTTTTAGAAAATTTTGCAAAAATATACCCAAATTTGGGGTCTTTGAGTGAACTTTTTAAAAATTTTCCCCAAAATAGGGATCTTTGGGTGACAGTTTGGTAAAATTTTTAAAAATATGGGGTCTTTGGGTGACATTTTCAAAATATATGGGGTCTTTGGGTGACAGCGATGCTGAAAATGGGTGTCTTAACAGCCTTACATGTGTGTCACCACCAAGATAGGAGTGACCCCCCCCCCCCCCCGCCACCCCCCCCCCCCCCGGGTTAGGATTAGGGTTATACCAACTGTAATGGTCATGTCCTGTTTACACCATTTGCTCTCAAATAGTTGAAATTACATTTTGAAATATTTATTATCTTTCACATCAGAAGATGCTACAAATTGTGTATGATATAGCAAACATGGAGAAACCAAAATTAGACAATCAAACAATTGAAAAATGACTAATAATAAGGTTTAAATACCTTTTTAGTTTTGTGTTGTGTAAGTATGGAGTACTTGAAATTGGGAGGGAAAACTAGGAGTTTATATACTTATAGTCTGTTGAAGAAAGGACTGGCAGAAAGACTTTAGTTTGATGAGTTATAGCATGATAGATGAGTGAATAGAAAAGGGACTAATTTTTTTTCGTGGAAAAGGAATATTTTTTATATAAAAATTTTGAATTGATTGAAAATGGGATTACCAAACTGCAAATTTGGCCCAGTGGGTTCTTGATCAGGTAGTGTTACTGTGCTCTTTCTGGGAGTTCTGATAATTAACTCCTAATGGGACACATTTTCAGTGAAAATATACTTTAATGGGTGTCAATGACCAAGCAAGTTATCATTGAAATACCCCTAAATAGAACAATTGGCAGAAAATTATACCAGCAGCGGGACTTGTTGTTTTTGATATGTGAATAAAAAATATGACCTTTCAAAGAACGGATTATTAAGAAGTACCCCGTGTCTCTGGTAGAAAAATGCACTCTCAGAATCATTTATCTGATTGTTTGGTTTATTTCCTAGTGTAAAGTGAACCAGTTACATTCTTAACTGAATTTTGATACTCCGAGCAGTACTTGAAGAGATTATTGTGAATTTGATATCCCTATTGTCTGTTGAATTAACTTAGATACCCAGTTTTTTATTATTTGTTCTAAAGTTCATTCAAAATTTGGAAAAGTCTTTGAAAAGGAAAGTTATAAATTGCCTTGCACTTAGATGTTTCTCAAAGTTTGGAGCACACCAGCATGAAACAAGGAATGAGCCCAATTCTTTCAACTTTAAACCTTTTGAAATGATCCATGTAATGCAATGACCTGAATTTATATGTGCTTCTCAGATAGGTCGCTCAGGCCAGTACGCAGGGGGTGTGAAGAGTGCAGCTGCACCCCCCCCCCCAAAAAAAAAATCCACAAAAGGGGTTAAAGGTCCACCTCTTAACTTTTTAATAAAAAGGTCCAAAATTTTGAGAAATTTTGAAAAGAAAATCTACCTTTTAGTGATGAGGACAATTTTAAGGGGGGGTTAGGCCCGCTTTTACCAAAAAAGGTCTATTTTTGAAGTTGTGCACCCCCAAAAATAAAGCCTGTGTATGGCCCCGGGGTTGCTGAATTCTGTTTGCATTTGTTTACTTCTGAAACTTGAATAGAATGGTATTCAGATTTGAATTATGCATTTGGGTTCTGCACTGCATACACTTGTTTGGTCTGAAGATAAAAGACAACATTTTTTCATGACTTTAAAGTGTCTTCTTTTCTAAAAAAACAGTTAAAACCAAGTATCTAAGTTATTTGATCAGACAGTAGCTATAGTCCCATGACCAGAAATAGCATATGGGCATATCCAGGGGTGCGAAGGGAGTGTGTGCACCCCAGGTTTCTAATGAAAAAAATTTTAATCAGGTAGTTTTTGGTTAATTTATAGAAAAGCGCAGCTCCAATTTTTTTCGAAACTTTTTTTTTCACATATTTATAATGCCATACCAATGTATTAAATCATTCACAACTGAAGTGATTAAGCCTAAAATGTTTTCTTCATGTAATAAAAGATGATTTAGTATTTTTCTGTTGTGCAAAACAGAAAATTCAAGCATTCTTCTCTATGAGGCTCATTAGGACAACAAACCAAGTTCAAAAGCATGTTTTGGTGCAAATTTGGAGAAATTTGTATCCTAACAAATCTCCTTGTCTCTTTAATACTTTGGATGCAGATGCAGCTAGCAGGGTTCAGTACATGTTGGTAGTACATGTTGATGAGTTTTTTAACCAGTCTTAAGAATTCTGAAAGCAGATCAAGAACCAGTGAAGACTTGGTATGTTGGAACTTGTTTGGATGCATGTTTCATGCTGATTTCAAATATGGCCATGGAAAATTTGAATTTTTGAAATTTTATAATTCATAAAAAATATCGGTCTTTGTTAAGTCCACTTGACTTCCGTATGCACAGGACTTATCACTCTGCACAAACATATTCCAAGATGCATACCTCCTAGCCCCAACACTAATCGACCACAGCAATTAAATATTTAATGTTTAGCATGTAAAAAATGCCAATGAATTATACATGGTCATAGTATAATTTCATGCACATGATATGGTTCCACATCAAATGTAGGATTCTACAGGGATTATTTTGAAATGCCACTCAAGCTTGTATACTTCTTCTCAGATTTATGAGAGATGAATCTAAAATTGTCTTCAAGATATGCATACAAATTGAATCATAACTTAACCCCTTGGGCACTACCTGCCTATCTCGCATTAAAGCACTATTTTTGGTTGGTTGTTTGGAAGGTAATATCATGTAATAAGCAAATCAGAGATACTGTAAGAATGATGACATGGTTTACAGAGTTGTAGAAGCACTCTTTTTATTGGTTAATCAGAGGGCTATTTCATGGTGTATCCTGCAATAAGCCAATCAGACAGATTGTATCATATCGAGGGTTGACAATCAGAAGGACGTAACTCAGCACTGAAAGAAATATTCAAGAATTTCTTTAATTCTGCTGTAATACTGCTTTTGAAAATTTGTAATGTTTAATATTTTCTACTAAGCAAATCTATTCATTACTCAAAATGTAAACATCTCATAAAGCTAATATATGGTACTGTAAGCAAACATTATATAAACTTTAGTAAACAAAGAACAATTTTAAATTATGAACAGCATAATTAAAGAAATTCTTTAATATTTCTTTCAGTGCTGAGTTACGTCTTTCTGATTGGCAACCCTCGATATGTGGTAGTCCCCAGGGGGTTAAAGCAGAACCTTAGTGAAATTTGTATTAGGGCTCGGGAATTGTATATCCATTTCAGTCACGTCAACAATGAATCCATTTTTAACACAATACTTCTTCTCAATGCCAAATATGAAAAACAAAAACGCAAGTTGTTAAAGCTGTACAATATAAAACAAATATCACCTCAGTAGCTTGACAGTGGTATTATACAATTACAACCTATGACGGAATAAATTTGTAAAAGATACATTTGATACGGCAGTGATTTGTATTTTATGAGATAAAGTGATGCCCTGCTGGTTGCATTCTATGTGTAACACTTCTCTCTCAGACTATTTGAAATTGGTTTGCACGATAGGGTATTTTTAATATTTGAAGGTGAATTTTCTCTCAAGTGAAGGTCTGATTTAGTTACAATATTTGCCTAAATTTTGACATCCAAACCATCACTTTGTGACTCGCCCATAGTAAGGTTCAATTACCGTGCTTAAAAAAATGAAGGTGAAAAGAAATCGTTGTCGTAAACAATGTAAACTAATACACCACGGTGAGCAGATGTGACCAGCGACTCCTACCGAACTATGGGAACAGAATCCCCGAGTGAAAATTCATTGGCTAATGACCCAAAACTGATACACATTTTCTGAACAAACATTGCCCCTTCTGATTTTTGTTTTCTTCATAAGCGGACAAAGAAAATAAGAGCCTGGTTCTGAATTGCTTCTAATTTTTATTCAAAATTAATCTCAGACCCCAGGCCTTGACAGTTAATTTCATGCACTATTTGAGAATAGCCTATAGTCTGCAGGCCCTACATTTCCGGTCATAATGTTGTAATGGGAGCACCAGCTTTCTCCAAAACCACAACTAAATCAGGCAGGGGGATTGTTTGCAACTTGAATGTTTTGGAAAAAAAAAAAAAGGGATAAATTATGACTGAAACAATTGCTTTTGCACCATGTAGATATTAAAAAATGTGATTTTCCAAACCAAGCAACCATATCAAAGTTACTGTTTACAATTAATTATAAATTTTAATAATAGTATGCAAGTAAAGTTTGAAATCAAATTGGATTTTTTTTAAATAAAGGCACTCTCAGTGATCTGCTCAAAAATGTCAAAATAACAGGAGTACATTAGAAGTTGAGGGACAAGTCTAAAAAATTCTCGGAAGTACTTTTTCCAAATGTTCCTTAATTTTAATTGTAAAAAGGAAGTAAAAGTAGTGTTGAAATGACCTGATTTATCTTCTATTAAAATGCGTGTTACAGTAAGTGTCCATGGAAAATAATGATTTAAATATCTGAATGTATCCTTATTAGGTTGCTTTCAGTCTTATTATGTTAGGATACTTATACTTGTTACAGACACGAATAAATCTTTTTTATTTTTTTATTTTCTGATTTATAGCAAATCATGCATTGAAGGGTGCCTTTAAACTTAAAGTCCACTTTCATGACATGGACGAAATGTAGGGGTGGTTAATTTGTGTTGTCCCCACACTTAAAAATGAAAAATGTAGGGGCAAAGATGCTATCCCTTATTTCAAATTATGCACATACACCGTAACATCTGGTCAACAACATGGAAAACCGTTAAACACTTATGCCCATAATATACTTCTAAGCTCTTCTAGTCGCCATGAGCGATTGCTGTGTGCAACACCGATTTTGACCCAAGATCCAAGTATTACACATGCTCACAAGCAGAAATTGCTCACTGCAACTGGAAGTATCATGAGACTTACGCATCTATCAAGATGGCCACCCTACATGACAACAGTGGTGCAAAATTCACATTGGTTTATATATAAATGAAGAATTCACCAATTTCACATTCCCAAGAATACATTACAAAGTCGCATGATGACATCACACCGATGCAAATACGCACGCATATCACAGAATCAAAGTGTCTGCAGCCAATGAACCTGCGATATGTGCATGCGTAGTTGTGTTTGGGAGAAGTCAATCATCATTTACTATTCATTATGGGGAATGTAATAAATGTGATTTTAATTTTGAAATAAAAAAGCTGCAATTCAATCTCAGTGAAGAAAAGTTCTAAGCTGCAAGGTTTATTAAATTTGCAACTGAAATAAAGGGAACACCAGTAATATTTGAAAAATCAGATACATCCCTCGCAGAAGAAGATGGGTGTTTAATACCAAATTAGAAAAGATGGCAATTGGGAGCAGCAGGTTAAAACACATAATACATGTGTGTGCAGTGTTTTTTTTTTTAAAGGTGCCTAATTGTCCCAAAACCCCAGACTTTTCCAGAAGTGCATGGTCAAAACTTTGGTGTCTGAAGAAGCTACTATTTTTTTTAATTTTGGATTTTGTTTTTGTTTGGATGTTATGAGTAAAAAAAATGCCCCCACTTTGGTTGAAAATATTAATTTCTCACTGTATTCTATGGGCCTTGCAAAATCATGTTTTTCGCTTGCAGATCAAAATGGATTAAATATCAGTGTGAAACTTTTACAGATGAGAAACTGGGCCAAGGTCAGTCAAGCAAGAAGAAAACTTTCTATAATGAAATTGGGTCATCTCCTTCTTTATTGTATTTAACATTTCCACACAAAAAATGAAAGAAAGAAAAGAAACAGTGAAGAAGCTTGAAGAACAACAATGATATTTTACAACAAAGACCTCCTAAAAAGGGCTGTCTCGGAAACATTCTGAAAATAAAAAACTTCACAACAAAGTAAAATTAAAATTTTACACTGTTGTGCATGTGTGTTCTCTGAAGGAAGCATTTTGGAGGGATCTAAAATAAGAACATATAGTTGTGATATGGGTGAACTCTACCATAAGAAGCCATGTTTCATTATGATAATGTAGGTATTCATGACTTGTGTTTTGATGGCCCCAACAGTCATCCACAGGAATTCACCATCAAACTATCCCAATGATTCAATATATAGTCATGAGAATCTTTGACCTCCACAATCTCGTATTGAGTTCAATTTAACTATTAGCAAGAATATTCACTACACATCTGATAACACAACAAAATACAGGAATGAAAGTAATGACATCCAAGTTTTCCGAGATTTATTTATACCTACTATGGCAAACGAATGTATCTACTTTAGGCTACTATGAACATTATACACCAGTTTGCCGTGGCTTTTCCTGCATGACTGCTTTTCACAAATCTGACATTGACAAAAATAAGGACTGTGATCCCCCCAAATATAGGTTGTTCAATTGCAACTTAACCACTATCAAGGTCAGTGACATTTTCAACTACCTAATAGCGAATATCAAGCCATTGCATATAAAATTTATTGGCAAATTTAACCTGGTATAGAACGGCCAAAGTCAATGGGCTCCTAGAGATGTCTATATGACCTTTGACGTCAAGTTGTATGTCTTGCTACAATGTCAAGTCCAAATGTCAATCAGAGCGACCACTTTAACGTTGACCTTTGACCTTGCTTTGTATACCTCTTCTCGAATCGCTCCATGCCATGAATAATTATCCACATACGAAGGTGTCAGACGTTCAGTTTGAGAGGTTTTATTATCATCACATTTTAACAAAAGAAAATTGCATAATCTTACAGTACAATTAAAAATCCCCAATACCATATTGAAGTGATATCTTAATAATGGCAATGTGATTATAAGTATGAAATATATTTTGTATGCAAATTTAATCATGGGCCTATGTTTTTTGTTGCAGACATCTAGAATAGTATGTAATAACATTAATAGTTATAGCCCATGACCATGACCTGTGATATTTGACCTCAACCTAAGTATACCTTCGGACCATTACTGACAGTTTACCATCGTTCAAGTATAAATGATACGGCATTCCATTGAGAAGTTATACCAATTTAACCAAAATGTATTACCCCACAATGCATTTGTTTGACACTACAACAATGCAGCCACGACAGAGGTCCTTCTGATTGAACAACCTATGAAAGGACAGCCCTGTGTAGAATATTTGCAGTAAGATAGCTCTACTTTCACCACAAAGCATTAGCTTTGACCTAAAGCTTTACCAACTACAACCTTGTTCATGCAGGGTCTCAGAAATTGGTCACAAAAACCGTGTGCAAATGTTGTCATAATGTTGCTATAACAAGTGTAAGATACTTCTTTTGTCATAACAAGGCTATATGTAATTCACATTTTTATAATACACTCACTTAAACTGATTCATGATATGGGTTCTAAAAAGGGTGATGAAAACTACAACACTTTTTATGCTAAAAATATTTTTAATGTTTTTCATTTTGAATTTTCAAGCACAACGTCACATACGTAACATACATGTTACACTCTCACAAAGGAATATACTAGGCATGTTATTCACAGCACTAACAGTTCCTATATAAACTGTATATTGTAATTTTCAATGTGCATTTTATTGTGGCATTTTCAGAATCAACACGAATATGTGAAAATAAAGAATTGTACAAAAAATATATACCGAGTTAAATTATGCTTGTTAGTGAATTTGCCAAAAAATGCACTTAATCAAATTTTACAATATAAAAATACAAATTTTTTATTTATTGATTAAATAATCAGCTTATACAGTATAACTCTCTCTTACACCCCATCTCTACAAACCCATGAAATGCACAACACCCTCAGGCCTCACTGGTTTTCAAAGTTCCTAAAGGGGTGAATTGGTTATATCACCCTTCAACAAATAAGGCATACTAGGCCTTCTACTCTGACGTCACAAGTAATAGGGCGGCCATTTTGCAATGGGGATTTCCATACGTCGCCGTGTAAACTGGCATAAAATGCGTCATATTTTTACCTTAACAATAGCAGGAGACTGGAATGGTAGCCGCTAGTTAGGAAATAATATGCACATTTTAAGAATGACTATTCGTTTCACTTGCATGCTAGAAACAATCCAAAGAAATGGTCATGCCAAACGGCCTGGAATCGAAGTTTGTTCAGGAGTGACGTCACATTTGTTTTCACCTCCGAAGATCTAAGATTCAGAGTGATTAGAAAGTTGTGCAGTGTTGTGTGTCGCGAAGTGATACTGCGAAACGAGGGCCGATGATAAAGGCTAAGCACCGGCAAGTGAGCTGGATGAGTAGACAACCCTATTGCATTTCTCAATGTGGTTGCAGCACCATATAAAAGCATGCGCATTCTTTCAAAATTATAGTATTAGTATTCCAGAAACAATGTCAAATATATAACCTGACCCATCTGACACACTTTTTCTGACACACTTATGAATTCGGAAAACCTTCACGGAATAAAGCGCAGGTTTATTTTGTTAAGGTTTCCGAATTCATAAGTGTGTGCCAGACAAAGTGTGTCAGATGCCGGAGTCAGATGAGTCAGGTTACGGAAACTCCCATCAAATATGGAGAGCACATATGGAGAGCACACCACACTAGGTGCGTGCCAAGGGGGATGGCTTTGGGAGCTCAAGCCACCCATCTTTACTCAAAATGTGTGCACATAGGGAATAATAGTAATTATAATAATAACACTGATATCAAATTTGGGGGGGAATTCCATATTCATGAGGCAAAAGTAAAATGCTCTTACAGACAGCCTGTCATACAAAATCTCAAAATTTGCATAAATTTGCATAATTTATTATATACTTGCATATTAAGCTCATCATTAGCATAATACTGTATAGCAATGAGTTGACAATGACCTTAAAGGGAAAGGCAAATTTCACTCTAATGTAGATTCTTAGCTATAATAACCATAAAAACAATAACAACGCAAACAGCAACAAACAATAATACACAATTATTTGAATTATCCATAAAGAAAATCCAGGAAAGCAAACTAAGCAAGCCGAATACAAGCAAGTACATGTTTCTCCCAATGATAAAATAAAGTGAAATAAATTAAATTTTCACAAAAATGAAATTAAAATGAAAAGACCATCAAAGGAAAAAAAAGTAAAGCATCACATGCACATAGAGACAAATTTGCTGAACTAAAAGCGAAAAGCAAAAGTAAAATTAAGAACTCTTACCTATATAAACTACAGCCTGTAAAATGACATTAATTTACACATGAGACCAAAGATTGTAGAAGTCAACAACCACCTTGATTTCCTAATATTTACAGGAATTGCATCCCAATTTTTAAGGAATGCAGAGTTGAGAAAAGCATTTGTTCTGGTGCACCTGCGAAGAAATCGATCATAGCTAACTTATTTCCTGTGAAAGAAGTTAGAAAATGATAACGGCCCTAAATTATTCAATAGTTACTCTGCAATTTTTCACACATCCACAACCTTCAAAAAGCTCAAATTCTGCCAATCCATGTGAATAATCTGCACAAGCTTCTTTGACTGATTATACATCAAGACATGTTTCACTTTTTTTTGAATTTTCTGAGTCTATCAATTAAACATTGCTTGAACAGTGAGGAACATCAGGAGATCTATACAATTATGGTTTTATTTTTTATTCATATTACTTCATTCATATTGTCAAGGGTATGTGCATTGATTTAAAAATTTAAAAAGCCAAAGATGTAGTAGAGTAGATACATTATTAAGTTAAATATTATGTTCTGATTGCAGATAAATGCTTCAGAATATGGTATAACTAATTTAAAATAAATTCAAATTCCAAGATTTTCCTTGAGCTAACTCAGTAAATGTTATATTTGATAATTATTATTATAATTGTCCTGGTTATGTACAAAAAGTGAAAGAATTTGCTAGATTAAGTGGACTTGTATGTATTGCCTGTATGACATATTTTGGTGCTTTGGTCACAAAATCTGTATAAATTATCTAACCAATATCACTTTAACTTTAAGAGGCAGCAATCAATAAGTCATGCTCACTTATTTTTATACCTACAACACTGCATGTTTCTTTATAGTACATCAATAGATTATGGTTGCCATCAAAGAATTTATTAAATTTAAAGGTGCAACGAGAGATTTTGAGGCACCCAAATATTGTGTCATAATAGTAATTTCAAATAGATTAGCCACTCAATAGATGTCTTACCATGTATTATGCTACAGAAATGTCTTAAAAGAGAGAAAAAAGGTGATTTTAATTTGCTTATATTTCAATGTAAAACATAGGCTGAATTTTGTATTTGC
>JAMKCH010023905.1:0-119400 GCA_023653785.1 Ophioderma brevispina
TTTAACTGTCATTCACAAAAGGCCCCCCTCCCCTTCCGTCGCCAAAGACGCCCGAATAAGGTTCCGAAAGGAACCAAACCAACCCCAAACCCCTCCGGAAAAGCGAAAGCCGAGAACCGCGAAATTCTAGTGTTAACAGTACATTTACACTTGCAGGTTTAGTAAAACCAGATCTACCGGGTGTCTCAAAAAAAGAGAGCGAGAGAACCCTCAAAGCGCCCTCTATTTCACGAAGAGAAAATTCAATCGGCTATAACTCGGTCAATATGTGTCCTTTGGAAAGTTTTTTCGGTTTCGGAAATTCACTTTGCAGATGTTTATTAATTTGTATGGTTTACTTTCTTCTCTTCGTGAAATAGAGGGCGCTTTGAGGTTTCTCTCTTTTTTTTTGAGACACCCGGTATATGCAGTCAGTAAACAGCTCATAACCCCAATTTTTCTCTCTTCATCTTTTCTTCACCCTTTTTACCTCACACTTTTCTTTACCCACTTGGCAATATTTCCCCAATTCTGCTCATTCTTTCCCGGGAGCGGTGCTCCCTGCTCTCGCACTTTGCGCAACTCTGTAATGTGAACATTGGTCTGAATTTAGCACCACAACCCTATGGAGTTATACATGTAGATGGTTGACAGTTTCTATCTGTATTACCCTTGCCAATTTTTAAGTTTCTGTTAGCTGTTATGGTTTTACAAACATGTTTATATATTATATTATATATTATACTTTTAGCTCGGCATTTGTCAACCTGTAAAAACTTACTATATCTGTAGACACAGAATAGAATCGTCAGCATATTTGGGCTATCTTTGTTTCAATCGCCAGACAAACTCTTCACAGACGAGATGTTTTCATTGCTCGATATAAATGATAACAGACGTTTGAGATTGAGTCAGGCATTTGCTTACATTGGTGTTTATAGTGCAAAAATAACATACATTATCTCAAGACGTTTGATGTAATAGGTGAAAGCACTCCATAGGAGGAAATTAAAAAGAAAATAATATTTGATTTCGATTTTACGATATATTTTATACTGCATGCCAAGTTGGTAGTAGTTTTAATTTAGAAATAGTATTGATTTGGTTGTGCTTGTTGATGCAAAAAAGACATATATCTGGATTCTTCGATATACGTCACTATTTTGATGTATGTACGTACAAACGCGGTATTATACAGCACTCAGAAAAACATAAAGGCCTAGAAAATAGATATGACCATTACCTCGTATCTCTTAAGACGTGATTGACTTGTCCCAACATTCCTTAATTTTGTTAACACAGGAGTATTACAGTGACGTCAATTTGTCACAGGATACTTAGTTTGTTTTCTTTTAACATCATATTTTTGTTGAACATAGTTTGACTAGTTCTTAAACGCAATTGACAATTTTGTCACTTTTAACATAATTTTCTTGTCTCTGACAAAGCAGAGCAGTTAAACGACAAAAATATAATGTCAGATATTATTCGTTGGTTTTTTTAATCATATTGTCTTAAATGACAGAATTGTTTCACACTTATTCTTAGGAATAAAAGTCGCGATATGCGACTATCTATATACATAATGTTATAAGAAAAAGGTGCTGAGTAATTTTCTTTATCAACCCAGAATAAGGTAAAAATGGTTACGGCTGGGTACCCAGTTATCACCGTTGTGATAACGGATCTGCAGCTGAATAATCCAATAGGACAAAATCTGTCGAAAGTCAGCCTTGTTACCATTAGGACACAAAGTTGACCCTAAAGGAATTGTAATGGAATGTTGAAGTTGTCTATGAACAACTTAAAGAGCCGGGTTTTACAATCGTTTGTCACGGTCTAATGCTGTATCTCCCTCTTAAGCCGCCTTTGGCTCCATTCGGTTTTTGTTTATTTATAACCGAAAATAACTGCAATGGCCAAAAACTTTTAAAACTGGTTTAACTCGCCTTAGAACTGTGCACAAGCAGCATTTGGCCACATTGGTCCCTTAAAATCCAACACCGCCCTATTCTTAGGTTTGCAAACTGCGAAATTTGAAATATTATAGGGCTTTTCCGCTTATTCAGTATTTCACCTAGATAGATTTTTTTCATTTAGTGTTCACATTGTAATTTTGTAAGCATAAAGTTTCCAAAGAATGTATTTACGTTTCAGACAACTAATCATTTTTTGCTAGCTTGAATGATACCCAGACGACAAGAAAGGTGATTTATTTTCAGAATAGAACGATGTTCTCAACCAGGTTAAACCTTTTTTTCAGAACAAAACGAATCATTCTGTCATTAAGATTCAAGACCTCAGTAATGGGTTATATATCACTACAACCGGGTGATTAAAAATGACATTGATTGTGTCCAGCGGTCCGCCATTTTAATATTTTCAATTTTTCACAATCATAATCATCGGAAAGTTTAATTTTATTGGCTTTAATTTTGGGTTGCAAGATCAAATAAGGTTTATGCCCATCTCAGCCTTTTGAATAAGTAGTCCAGTTAACCCACCAACCCCGTCCACTGATTCTCATTTAAACAACAAAGGGAACAATTGGCCCAATAAAATGATAGGGTGTCTCCATTTGTCCTCTTAATGTATGTAAACCAGTGACAATGATTAAGATTATTGAAACCCCCCCCCTTTAAATTTTGGCATTTTTTCTTTTTGGTCCAACGAATAAAGGACAATACTATTATTAGGAAGGAAGCTTCCTACCTCGAAAGTTGTCACCGATTTTTTTTTGGTATGGTATGTTTATTTAAACTCTTCCAGAAACTGATAGCAGGTATCAACATACTTTATTTTTCAAATGATTATGAGTTATGATGGTGGTAAAAGGTATAGGGCATCTAAAATCTTATTACTACCCAAACCCTTCCCTTCCATTGGTGTTGAGCATTTTAGGTGGCCATCTTAATGCCGAAAAAAAAAATATCTTTCTAAATCACACAAGCGGGCCTTTAATACATATATGTAGCCTATTCATACATCCCTCTTGTCGTGTATAATGTAACAAGTACATACATAGCGTGCACTACCACAACCACAGGCATTAACGACTAAATGAATATTCTTTTTTCACATATCAAGAAAAGGGCTTATCATTATACAGTCTCCAATATTAGCCTTCGATGACTTTTCCTATTGCATTAATTTGTATATTAACGTTCTTTATTTGAATACAGTATTTAGAAATATAAGACCACAGTGGGTTTCTCCTGTTTCCATTTACATTATTTCTGTTTATTATGTCAAAGGCTATTCTAGGCATTAACAGCTGTTCATATTTAGTAACGCGCGGATTGGCGACAAGATAAGCGATTAACCTTCTATTGAACTCTGCAAGTCCTGGTCTGATGCTACAGGGCAGGATGGGCATTCCATAAGCCTATAGAGAATGGGAGAAATGATTTCTGTGGGAGGCCAAGTTGAATCTTGGGACTTTCACAGCAAGGTCATAAGACCTGACTGAATCGCCTGAAGGCGAGTAACCTAAAGCCTCAGGTTGTAGCAGCTGGCCGAGGAGATCCTGGTGCTTGTCCATAAAACATGCGGTGGAAAAAGATGACAATTCCACCTGCCCTGCCGAATGACCAAGGGTTGGATGTGATCTGGTGAGTCACTCTCGGGGATACCAATGATGGAATTGTACGCTCTGGATTCCATTAGTTTTTGGATAGTGAATTGAGTGTTCTTTGCCTCCACACCATGCTGAACTTGTCCTATTATATCGTGGTTGGACAACCAAAAAGCCTTAACACTCAAAAATGACTGCTTTTGAGAAATTGTGATGTTTAATATTTTTCTTTTCTACTAAGCAATCTATTCATTATCAAAATGTAAACATCGTCATAAAGCCAATACCTGGTACTGTCAGCAAACATTATATAAACTTTAGTAACAAATAACAATTTGTTAATTATGACAGCAGAATTAAAGAAATTTTAATATTTCTTTTAAGTGCTGAGTTACGCGGTCCCTTCTGACGGTAACTACAAACGGTAATCTGTGAGTTACATCTTCATCATTTTAATTATTTATTTCTTCTCCTTTATTCATTAAAAAAAAACATAAGAAGTACACAAAGCCCAGACATTGTTTTGGAAACCCAAACAGAAGCAGGGCAAACATGCAAAACAGTTCAACACATTCAACCAACCCGCATCAATTACATATAAAATGACTTATTCATAATATAAGGGAAAGACCAGCAGGAAAACTGAGCTAGGTTTCGAGATTAGGGCACTGTTTCCCACACGCATTATCCGCGCATGGCCCGAATTGTGTAGCTGGAAACCGTGCAAGCTGACTAAGCTCCCTTTTCATGGTCTTAACCTGATTTTTAGTAGCTTGGAAGAGAATCTGGAGTTGTTTTTCATTATCTTTATAAATCAAAAAACCAACCGCGGCTAACCAATCTCGACAAAACAAATAAGATCACATTATAACCTTTGTCCCAGTCCTGAATAAGATGAGTATATTTGGTGACCTTGCGGTCAAAGATGCTTTACTACTATTTTGTTTCAAAAGGGACCTTACGTCAAGGAGTTGACTGAGGAGCCTCAATAACGACCATCAATCCTGTTTTAAAAATTTGGTAATCAGAATATTGGGGGGATTGTCCCCCCTGCAGTTGAATAACCAGGAATATCGGCAAATAAGGAAACAGAATTGAACTTATCCTTAAAAGTTTTGACAAGATGGGAGAGGATATTGTTATGGCGCCACGTAAGACGCCCTCGTTCAAGTGAAACGGGACAGGAGTTGAGAACGTGGAGAAGTGTCTCTTTGTTGCCACATAATCTACAATTAGAATGTGGGCCCTCTTTGCCCCAATTTCGAAGATTATTAAGAGTAGGGAGAAAATCAATCGAGGAACGGAACAGAGCAAAACTTAAGACACCCCTAGGGAGATTAAAAATAAGCGATCTCCAAGTAAGATCAAAAGACTGGAGATTAAGATTTAAAAACTCACCTTGTTGGACAAGGGGGCGGATGTAATCTTGCCAAAAGTTCAAACGATCATGGAAAATGGTATTTGATATTCCTGTCTGATTTTCGGCCACGTCTTTTGGTCGAACCTTTGCAATTCTTTGTCCAAATGGTTTGCTGCCATTGCCTCGATCCATTTTAACCATCTTTTTAAACAACCCTTTGATTCACGATCCAATTTTCTCACTTAGAGCGGGGTGACCACGGTGGTTCAGCCTTAACCATACAACAGCGCGCATAGGCCCAACAATGGATCAGATAGATGTCAGGACATCTCGAATGATGGCTAAACCGTCCGGACTGTGAATAAAAGCCGGCGTAGCCCCCATTGATGGCAAGACCGAGCCATTTTTTGATAGCATTAGTATGTATGTGATCAGTAACTGCAATTGCGTGTCACCCCCTCGTGAACGGTAAGCATGAATCTCAGTGAGGGGGCAGCCAACTGATAATAAATACAAGCTTAATATTCATTTCTAATCAAAGATTTATCAATGTTTTGGATCAGTGACTTCATTTGTTCTTTTAATATATTTTTGAAAGTAGTTTCTTTCTGTTTTCCCCCTGAAAGTGATTGTTTTGCTAAAATTTTTTCCGGTGCTCTTGCAAATGATTTTCAGCACATATTCCCAATCATAAAATACCGTTAGCTTGGAGTACCGCTGCGAATAGACCCCTTGGTTTAATACCATTTACAGATTTCTTACAAGAGTAAGACTCATTGACCGAGTTATATCCAGAATTTCAGACATAAGTTTTTGATGTTTCCTTTTGTCGATGAATTGAAAACATTATTTCAATCGGTGTTTACATGTCATACCTTTGGATTTTTTTTTTAAAAACGAATCATCACTAAAGTGGGATAGGGAGCTAAAAAGCTTGTGCAATTCTGGCAATTGTGTCAAGCTACGAGCTTCAACGCATGTTTTTGGCCAATACAGTTCCATCAGAAGGTCGTAACTCAGAGTAAGGCTTTCTGTTAGTAAAACAAAGGGTGCACCATTGAGATGTTGTGGTGAAAGTGTTATTTTTGGCCATTTATAGGCAGAGGAAAGTAGACTTGAGTTAAGAGTTCATGGTTTTCCATAATCTGTAGGTGTTACAGATTTTTTGGTACCAAACCCAAACTCCCCAAAAAAGTGAGTTACGTCCTTCTGTTTGTCACCCCTTGATAGGTTTCGATCGAACCATGGATCTTAAATATAACAGCCCTTTCAGTTGTCCCAAGAAGGGTGCCAGCTGACGGAGCAAACCTAGTCCGCTGACCTCTTTTACCATTTTGGTAATCACAGACAGGAACGATAATGAAAGGTCATTACTGGATGGAGCTGGCAAGTAGATCGACCCTGTCAATCTCTTCTAGAGTTGTTCCACAGAAGTGGAGACTTGGATTGCCTGTTGCAGCATCTTCTGTTTGATATTGTTACAGTTTTACAATTGGCAGCACCGAAAAGTGACTTCCATGAAGTTGCCCAGGACTCGATTTCCTGCCATTCTTTGTTGAGAGAGGCAAGCAGCTGGAAATATCTGTCTCTTTGACTTTATGAAGGTCATGGAGTGTGACATTGTCTGCGTAGAGGAATGGGTGGATTCGATCCGTCTTGTGATGTCGTGAATGTATTATAAAAAGAAGAAGGCCGAGGATTGGACCTTGTTGTACGCCTGCCATTGATCAACTTCTTGCTGAATACCCTCCCGTTTAGGATGACTCTGAGGGAGCGGGTCACGTCAGTAGTCCCTTCCGCACTTCAGTAAACTTATCTGAGACTCCTAAGGCAGACATCTTTGGCCAGTAGACCAGATGCCACACTCTTATCAAATGCTTTGCTGTATCAAGACATACAATTCTAGCTTCCTGTCATTGATGGAATTTAGTGATGCATTGGGACCCATGGTCCAGGGGCATCAGATTGAATGACCAGACCTAAGCCATACTGTCTCTTTGATATCATGAATAGCCGCATCAAGCGATGGCGCCACATGTTTCATAGATCAATCGCTCCATTACCTTGGATATTATAAATAGCAAGGAGATCGGTCGATAGTTACTAGGCGAATGCTTGTTCCCCTTCTTTGACAATGGGGTGACTCAGCCTACTTTCCACAAATCCTGGCATGTGCCCTTATCAAAGCAAAGTTGGAATAGAACGTGCCAGTTGAACCGCCAGTTCTGGGGCACATTTCTCAAAACGATGCTGGATGCTATCTGGTCCGGAGGCTTTGTTGAATTCTAGTTCCAACATGTTGTTCTTTACTTACTTCCTGGCCAGAACCAACCATCTTGCCACAACTTCAGGTAGTTCTCCGAGGAAAATGCTGGAGAAGGCTTGTCATTTTCAGCAGCAGGCATGGGTAGAATTTTCACTGAAGAAAGTCGCAAAACATTCAACTTTTGCCTCGGCAGAGAGGTATGTAGAGTTTTGCCTTATTTATACTGTAATTGGTTGGCATGCGTAATAACATGCACGAATTTATTCCAAACGTTTCATTTGATCGAGCACTTCTGATGAAATATTACACATATCATTGAAATACAATTAACTGACCTCCCGTTAGCATTAATTTAAAACACAATGTTATTTTTTAAGAAGGGTGTCGGTGGTGTGAGTGTGTGTTGCAAAAACAAAAACAAGTGCACTGTGTCTTAACCTTATTAAAAAATAGAACAGGCTTGCCCTTATCTATAATAATTTCTCTAAAAAGAAGTTAGTATGTATGAAAGTTGAAAGTGGTGGCGCTGATGCTTATTTATTACCTCTAATGTATAACAGTCATTGAACCTGGATGTTTGAATGCACTATTTCTCTTAACTTTCATGTTTTAGCTTTATTGACACATTCACTATGTGCAGGAAGGTGACGTCAACCGTATTTTGCTGCAGGTCTTATCATACTCACAGCAGCCGACAACATCCCGCTGAGCTATTGTTATGAGTGTCATTGTTCAAATGAGAGTCTCTTTAACAGACTTTAGTAGGCGTCTGTGGAAATTTGATATTCGGGTTTAATTATAAGGTTTTAAAACAAAAATATGTGACCGGTTAGAAGTTTTTCTGTTGAACGGTTTCGGGTGGTATAAAAGGATCCATTTTAGAGAAAATAATTTCGTTCATCGATTTTTCTTGGGAAATGCGAAGTAAATGTCCGTGTTTTGAAATGGCAGCAGTGCGTGACCTGATGTTGGTGTAATTCATGCACAGCGGGACTTTGCTGGCTGCTGTGTATCATACTTAAGATGATTTTAGACATTAAAGTAGAATTGAAGAGTGAAATATTTAAATTGCTCAAAGGCTTCAACGAAAGTAAAGAAAATAGGTCAATTTTTGACTGGAAAATCAAAAATCGGCCTTTACTTTCAGCACATACCGACAGACATAATTTGGTGCTGTTCCATAACAAACAAATTTTCCTGAGTATATGACTTCATGAGACGTCACAAAGAAGAATATTGCTAATTGGTAGCAATAGAAGGAGAAGACCCATAGTCCGGCGTACTCTTATTCCCACTACAACGGTAAAGAATGGAGTACTCAATTCAGTTGACTCTTCACGCAACATTAGTTTCACGCTTTTTCCCGTTATCGTCTATGGAGCCCGGACTGTGGCTCCCGGCGGACTATTCTGCTTTCACACCGGAATTAAATCTCAACAAGTGACCCTGTCCGGACTAGAACTGAGGACCTCCTGCACCAAAGGCGAATACCCTAACCAGTGGTCCACGCAATCCCTTAATTTATCCCATTATATTTTTCGTAATGCAAATTAATTTTGATTATTGTATACTCATTGTTTGCTATACTTCCCTTGCTGTTTTTTTAGACAGAATATTCTATAAATCGAATATATTCAGCGGTTAAAATGGGAAATTTGTAAAAGATTGCCAAATTGGGAAACTTGTAGACCTACATTTGTCTTTAAACTTTTTAGAGTTGGATTGATTTCAGGCGCAGTTTTGGCTTTAACTTGAAAATTTAGATTTCGTTTTCTTAAAAAAAAAGGAAATCTTCCTTTTGTAAAGATCAGGTATTTCTCCCGACTGATTATGTTTAATGATTTCTTTGTTGCAGACGGCAAATTTAATTGTTTTTAAATGTCAAAAATATATCAGAGGATGTTTTTCTCATCCAGTGCTAAATATATGGCTAACCAAATTTCAATAAATAAGCGCTGAGTACAGGCACTTGTAAGCATAGTAGTTAGTAGTACTCTTTACCTCTATGTTATTGAATTCCAGAATGTTTAACCCTAAATGCTCTATTTTCACACTCAAAGAGGAAGAAATGTATGTAAACTTTGTATGACGTCATGTAGCATAGGGTCTATAGTGTTTCCGGTTCTGTCAGACCTAAAGCAAATTCAAACTTCACGCAGTCTATTAACCAAGTTGCAGACTGCGCCATTCGGTTCATTCAAGGGCTAGCAGGCATACGACAATCAACTCATACAACGTCGTTATCCACATCATTATCCCATTAAAAACTAGGACGGCTGGTTTTCAAACAACTCTATATCTGCTATATATCCTGATATGGTTCTCAGATAGAGTGTACTTTGATATTCGTTTCAAACAGATTTCTAAATGCCTTTGACCTTTTACGTGACCGGGGGCACATACCGTTGTGTCAGTCTACTTAGCATTTTGTTTGGTTTGGTCGTGGTGCAATTTTCAGAATGTCCTGCAAGAAGACATCTAAACATATGTTCTGGCTCTGAATAAACTTCAATCGTGCTATTGACAATCATCGTCACTGTATACTTTTCACTCCTCAGGGAATCCATCGTATGCGGCTTCTATTTTTACACATTGATAGTATCTAAAATAGGAATGTTTCCTAAATCCAATCATGTTGAGTTGTCATATAACAAAATTCAATACGGCGTGTTTTTCATAAATCAGTTGTGAGTGCATTTACTTTGTTTTCTTTATTGTTTAAAATCGTTCCTATGGCAAAAGCAAAACATATGACAGGTATATATGAAGGCTTTTTAAGTCACTTAATTGTAGAAATCACTTTTTCATTAATATTAAGTATTGCGAACATGTACATATCCAGCCTGTCCTCAGAATGGTGCAAGCGGAAGACAACCTCGTGTTCCTGAAAATATATTTAAAAAATATAATGTGTATACCATTCAGCTCTCAACTGTTCATTGCTTATGTCATTGCATTGTTGATTGCTTTATCTCATTGCTTTATCTAATCAAGCTAATATTGACCATAAACACTTATAATAAAACAATTATTTTTAAAGGTGGGTGACCCGATCATGGTCCGATTTTTCATATGATATTTTCTCCATCACATAGAAGCATATCACCAAAAACACTTGATTGCAAATTTTGAGTTAAATCGATCCAGGCGTTTGGATAGTAGAAGCAAAAATGTATATTTAATTGGGCCAAAGTATGCCTACAGTGTGTGTGACAAAGTGGTGGACCGAATTCGGGGACAATTTTGTTCAAAACCTCAAAAGGAAACACTTCCTGGACATCGCATTTCACAGGGGTAACGAAAAAAAAATCTGAACTTCTGATACCAAAATCAATATTTGATGGAGTAAATTGGGGGAACAAGGTTGTTGATCGGGCCATCCACATTTCCAATGCTTTCTCTCTCTCTTCCTCCAATATCAATTTTATATAAATGTTATGGAATTGCAAAGACAAATATTCATGACAATATTTAAGTAATTAATTGTAGTTAAAATATACCAGAATGTGCACACTGCACAGATGTACCCTTTCTGTTAAAGAAAAATTATTTAAGTTGCAATTATATAATATCACAAGTAACTGATCGGTATTCTATTTTCTGAAAGCTCACGATTGTTCATGCTTGTAGGGCAGTACATTATCATACTTTTCTGATATCAAATCCAATGTGCACATATGTAAATGGAGTTTGTTCATTTAACTAAGGCCTAATAATAATCTACAAAGTGGCACAAACTAAATTTTGAGTGATTGTGGTCAGCGGGGCATATCGCTTGATTGCCAAATGCAAATAAAATGAAACAAATGTTGTTTGGCGGCACTTGAATTGATCTCCTTAAAATGATATTAGGAGATATATCTCCAAAACATAATCTTATTCTCTATTTTTGGGAGGGAAGACTATATGAGCTGCATTTTGGGCACATCTAGCTCCTGTACCCTACCTTCATCCGGTGTCATGTCCTACCTCATAGCTTTGCTCATTCATTAGGTCTTTGAAAAAAAAATATATATGGGAGTGCCCCGGAGGGCACTCCCATCTTGGAGGCTGTTAAGACCCCCATTTTCAGCATCGCTATCACCCAAAGACCCCATATATTTGGAAAATGTCACCCAAAGACGCCATATTTTTGAAAACTTTAACACTGTCACCCAAAGACCTCTACTTTTTGTGAACATTTTTCACGCAAAATTTTTCTAAAATGACCCCATGTTTTGGAAAATTGTGCAAATTTGTCACCCGAAAACCCCTATTTAGAAGCATTTTGGCTGTCTCTCACTCAAAGACCCAAATTTGTATAGGCCTTTTGGAAGCGCCAGCCTTACACCCATATCCATTTCATGTATGATTGCCCCCGATCATACCTTAACGAATATCAATGTTCTAAATGTAATTATAACAAAATGGTAATAAAATTAAGACGATATACACGTTATCTAATTATGTTATACCAGATTGCTTCCACGAGAGATGTACGTAACAGACAATGGCGGAGGTCTCCTACATTCTTCCTACAGTTCCTCTTTCACTTCTAATCCCGTCAACCTGGTGGATTCGTGTATAGGTTATACACACAAATAGTGGCATTTTCCCCCAAATGACGGCGCAATGCGATTTATGTGCCGATATGATTCATTCTACATGGAACCGCCATCCCAATTTCTTCAAAATAAATCCAGATTCGAGTACCTCAAAAATCCCTGAAAGTGGCCTCGTTGTGATTGAGACGGGGACTTCACTCCAGAGGCAATCATCTTAACCACAAAACTCTCCGAGATATGCAGATGATATATTTGTGGTTATCAAGTGGGATCACCTTGACAACTCTACAAGACTTCTTACAATGCAGTTGTCGGTTGATATAGATTGTAGACAATAGCCTGGTTACACTAGACAATCTTCTTAGCCATCAGCTTCAATCGGTTAGCCAAACAAATGAATCGCTCTTGACATCATCTAACTGTGCGGCAATATCTTGAAAACAAAGGTCGTGTTGCATAATATCTAACAGATACCTTTAAGGGTAGACGTTTCATATAGAAGTCCCATGGATGCAAATGAGATATTGGCATTCATTCCGTCAATCGCTACTGCACAACGTCATACAGCGCATGACGGAATCAATTGTAATACATCATTTGCATCCATGGGACTTCTATATGAAAAGTCTACCCCTTTAAGCGGAGAGTTTTTGACCATCAACGACAAATTGGACTTAGCATAACAAATTTGCATAGACTTGTAATCTTCAAATTTCAAGCTTTAAAATGATTAAGTACTTTTTGTTTACTTCTTGGTTTGGGTGACAAAAAAACAGCTTTTGTCATGATAACCCTTTGTTGTCTACCTGTACTTTTTGTTTACTTCTTGGGTTGGGTGACAAAAACAACTTTTTCATGACAATCCTTTGTTTTCTACCTGTAAGATGAGAAAGATTATTGCTTATAAATCATATGACACATCCCTATAGCCTTTTTGAATGAAAACAAATACAATGATTTCATGCAGTATTATCGCACAGATATCATGATAATGATTACTAAACATTGAAATATTTTGTGGGTCTATGGACTGGGTATACAACATTACACGAACCCAAAACGTAGACGTTTTGTTTTTAAAGTTACCCTTTCTCTATTATTTCTCACCTGCGTTCTTTCAAAGTGCAAATGTGTGTTGCGGAGGGATCTTCTAAATCCTAAATTGAAGTGAGACTTTATTCTCTCTCTCTCTCTGACACATTTTCTGCATAAACATGGCGATTTAAAAGTTTGATAAATAAATAATAAAAGCATAAAATGTGTTGAAAACAAATACAATGAATTCATGCAGTATTATCGCACAGATGGTATGATAATGATCATTAAACATTGTTATTTTTTGTGGGTCTAGAGACTGGGTATACAACATTACGTAAACCCCAAACGTAGACATTTTGTTTTTAAATTTACCCTTTCTCTATTACTTCTCACCTGCGTTTTTTCAAATGTATGTTGAGGAGGCGTCGTCTAAATCCTGAAATGAAGTGAGACTTTTTTTCTCTCTCTGACACATTTTTTCTACATAAACATGTCAATTTAAAAGTCCGACAAATAAATAATAATTGCGTCCACCAGATTTAATAATTAAAGCATAAAATGTGTTGATATTAAGCTTAGATACTCAACGCTCTCTTATATACCCTTAAGTAGGCAAAACACGGACACAATTCTATTAAAAAGGGCCCGTTTTGATACATAAATGTACGGCTTACTCTCAAACCGATGGTTAACATGCATTTGACTACAGTGGCTGGTTCGTGCTTGCGTGAAAATAGGTATTATTACTTGTCCAGCGATATTGTAATGAAAGCATTACCTGCTTTAGTTGCATTCGTTTGGTTAAATGACACGTAACGCGTAAATAGGCAACATATTTTGATTGCATTCCGTCTTTGACCATTAACAGTTTTATATGGTTATACGGGGTCATTCATCAAATTCTACCTCACCACCATTGAGGGCACAGGTGGTCCAGTGGATACAACGACCACCCCACGACCCAAAGGTCCTGGGTTCGAGTCCCGCTGAGCCACTTGGGCAAGGCACTTTACCTCGCTTGCCTCTCTCCACCCAGGTGTTAAATGGGGAGCTGTTAGGAACATTGTCCTTGAGCGCCACCCAAAGGTATGAGTATGTCTTGGGCATCTGTAAGGCAGCTGACATATTCTAGTGGCAGCGGAATAAAAGTAAAGCGCTTTGATACATTGTGAAAGGCGCTATATAAATGTCGACATTTTTATTTTTATTTATTACTCAGCCAATGCCAATACAAATATCAATACCAATACAACACCAATACGAAGGAAATTGATAAAACACTCTACATTGAACAGAACGCTATATAAATAAAATATTAATATTAAAATGTAACAAAAGAGAAAGAAGTAAACGTGTTCTTAAACAATCACTTATACCTTTAACTGGCATATACATATTTGAAGAGACTTGGATTCTCCGGTGTTAGGGAGGCGATTAGTTTGTAAGTGTGGTGCAGCAATATGAAAGGATCAATTACCGCCTGCTTTCTTTGAAATGCTAGTAGGGTGTCAAAAACACGTACCCATATTAAACGGGATTATTAATATTATTAAAAAACCTATCATCTTATACGGAAGATTCAAAGGTCAGGCCACGGAACAGAACATGTCAATTTCTACAAACCAAGCTATGAAGGGGGAAGGTGGAACTTTTTGAAGACCTCGTTTTCTGCAAGGCTCGTTAAACTTGCAAGTAATTAAGTGTGTACGATTCAGGGCTATGTTTCGCGCTTTATACAAACATTGGGTTACGCTTATATCTGACAACAATTATTCCGATGTTATGCACAAGGATTTTTTATTCGCTTTCGATAAACTTACAATGCCTGTATCTACGTGAAATGTAATGAAGTTATACATATAGTGTAAAGGAGGACGTTGTCTGGCCGTGGTTTTGATGTTAGAAACATTTTCGAATAGACATGTTACACAGACGCCCAATGTTTAAAACATTTAATTCAGGATATATGCAATCAAAGATCAGAGTCGTAACGGATGTTTCTTGACTTTATAATAGCCTCGTATATGAGCTTGTGAATCAAGAGGACAGAAAAAGGGACTATAATATGTATACTAATTTCTTTTCATCAGAGGTATTTTAACAAAGCTATTTGAAATGTCTGAACAAATTTAATTCATAATTGCGTTAAAATACCGGACCATTGCATTATTCAGCTCTCTTATGTGACAATTCGATAAAACATGTAAAAGCAAACAAATCCTTAACCATTGGAGTGGGAAGCTCTAGAAACACTATAAATTAATTTTCTCCACCATAAAATGCAGAATCCTAGTTAATCTAGGTTTTCTTTCTTTCCAATCACAGGAAATCTAGTCCACAGTCTAGATATTGCCACTTGCTTGATGAAACGGGTAACAAACGATTGTTTTGATATTGAGATTGGGAATCGTGTATACTTTCGTCAGCAAAATACGTTGTTTGAGTTTGCTAGGTGATAAGTAAAGGTTCATACAATTGATAAAAGATGATTTAATATATTAACCTATACCTTCTCCGTTAAGTATAATAACTATTTATTTGAAACTATCGTTAGAAAAGGGCAGAAACAGTCTTATGTTAGATTAACCTATTGGGGAAACTGAATGTTCTACCCTTTAAATTAGCTAATTGTCAATCTAAATTGCCTTATTTAAGAATTTAATGTTTTTATCAGTAAATATATTCTAAAAATAAGGAATAAATAAGGTGTTGGGTACAATTTTGGCAATGTGGAATAAGTCTTACACATTGTTGAGTAAGATGAACTTATATTTGACTGAGATTCCACTTCCCCATATGGGAAATCCCCGTCTTTACTCCTTTGTTACATAATCAATGACGATGAAAATAGTTGTGATTAATTGGAACACTGTGTCAGTGTGGTATCAGTTACATACATACCATCATCTCTCGTGCTTTCAACTAAAAAAACCCAAACAAACAAAACCAGGACTTTCACTATCTTTCACTGCTCGGAAATAATCGAGGAAATAATCAACTTTTAAAACAAATTAAACAAAACAAAACACAAACCAAAACCAAAAACAAACACACACACACACACACAAACACTTAAGAAAACAAAACCTTCCTAGAGTATTTACAAATACTTCGTGGCAACCAAAATTCCCTTTAACGACATGGACGCTTACAGAGATTGTAATATTATCGATAACCTCACCTTTCGAGTTCATAGTTGAATATACTCGCTCACAGATTCCTTTTTTAATTTTGTTCCCCGAAAAGGTACAGATTCTTGATTTTCACGACCGCAATCGGAATCAGCATGCAAAAATTAAATGTATCGCAAATCATCTTTTTTATAACCTATCCCGTGGTAAAGCATGACAACTTATTTGGTTGTAAGTAGGCTCTATCATTCACTGGCTACAGCATTGTAATGGATTCAAAGTGAGGTGACTATTATTTTCAAAATAAACATAATGGCTTAATGTCTACCCATCTGTTTGATACAGGCGTAACTACCGGGTAGTTGCATTTTATTCCCGTTCAACCATATTCCGAAGATTGGTTATTCAAGATTCGTTTAACCGAAGGTTTATTGTTCCGAATGATCGTTAAATCTGAAGTGCATTAGTTTGAAGGGTCGTTAGTCCGAATGTTCGAATAACTGAATTAAAAAAGAAATCGTGATTATAAGTGATAAAATCAATGCTAATTTATATCTTTACACAATAATTTGATATTTGCTCCATTAAAGCTCATCCCAGATTAAAGGGACATGGGGAGATTTTCTGAGGATATACAATTCTCTAAATGTGCATTTGATTTGTTGTAGGACACCTACCGAGAAAGACTCGAAGGATTATTGGACAAAAAGTAGAAAAGAAAACCAAAAAATAAGTTTTAATCTTGCCGGTGTAAAGAAACTGAGTGTCCCCATGAGAGAGTGTCCTAGCTACCATAGCAACATGTACGGAATAAACCGTAACCTTGTAGACGAGGCCATTTGGGTACAGTGCTGAAACAAATGATGCATACAGCACTCAATGGAGAACACAATAGACAGATGGGTGGTAGGACACTCAGTCACACAGACACTGTAGTTTATGACACCGGCTTTCATATTCAGCCCTGTCATGCACGACAGAAAATTCTAAAGCATGTCTTTATTATCGTTATTACATAAAAATAACGTTTTCGGCTTATTCACCTCAGGTGTAATATACATTGGCAATCATTCTAAACATTAAAAAAAAACCGGTTTCGAAACAAGATTGGGGCGCACTTTTCTGGAAATGTCCTCGTATCTCTTTAAAGAGATTATCGTAAGGGTTAGGGTTTATGGTTAGAATTAGGTTAGGGTTTATGGTTGAGTTACGTTAGGGTTCGAGAACGTGCGACCCTCGGTCTCCCATAAAATAGACTCGGTCAGACACACTGACTGACAGACAGACAAACAGACAGACAGAAAAAAGGTACTTCGGTTTACAATAAATATAGCAAACTTATTACGAGTAATACTGATTAGAGATCAACTCAAAGACATGATTAGTGATAACTTACAATATTTTACTATAAATTATAATGACCAACAATAAAATCCCAAGACTCTATCAAATATCTTGGTGTAACGTTAGACCAGACGCTTTCAGGTGATAGCATGGTTGATTTAGTTGTAAAAAAGGTTATTGGCCGGCTTAAGTTTTTCTATAGGCATTCCAGCTATCTCAACCAGACTTTGCGCAGAAATCTTTGCGCTACCCTGCTGCAATGTCATTTGGACTATTGTTGTACCTCTTGGTTTTCTGGCATTAGCTCTAAATCAAAACACAAGTAGCAGATCTCTCAAAACAAGATCATTCGGTTTATTCTCAATTTTCCACCAAGAAAGCATATTGATCAAGATGTTCGTAACTCTGTCAAGTTCCTAAGCATTCAAGATCGTGCAAAGCAACTGAGGTTAAATCACGTTTTTAATATTGTACATAACATAGGTCCTTCTTATCTTCGTCAAAACTTCACTAGAGTCTCAAATTCACTCTTACCGTACCCGATTGAGTCAATACAAATTCATGGTTCCTCGCGTTAAGGCATAGCTTTTAAATATTTTTTTATACCGCTATCACTGATTGGAATTCTTTACCACCACAAATCCAAGGCATCAGCAATAAAGCTGCATTCAAACTTGCTGTTAAAAACATCTTGCAGATAATGCCTTGAAACTTGACCAGCCTGGCTATTTACACGCGTAAGCTAATTTCCAATGTTTCAATCAGTTTTTGCTGTCCTTGTAATTTTATTGTTCATTATTGTTCTCGTCCCTTTAATGTTTAATCCTCGCCCACGGTCATCTTTAGTCTTCCGGACCCCATTGGAAATAAGCTTGCATCCAGGTATCTCAACTTTTGATGTCTGCATGGTGTGCGTGTGATTATATTCTTGTCTTCATTATTCTATTACTTTATGTATTGTATTTAATATGTTGGATGCCAAATAAATCTAAACTAAACTAAACTCAATTAAGTGCAACCAAAATTACCACTTAAGTTTTTTGAGCCAAATTATTTTAGGTGACTTTCCTTCTCTCTCCCTCTCATTCTCCTCCCTCCCATTCCTCTCTCCCCTCCTCTCTCTTTCTCTCTCTCTCTGTATATCGAGAAAATAACTGCAATCCGCTATTTAACATTGTTTGGTACTCAAAATTACAAACAAAAACACAGAAACCAACATGATTTCCACCCACACACACACGCGCGCGCACACCACATACAACACACACACACGCGCACACACACCCACACCCACACACACACACCTACGCAAGTATAATAGACACACACATGCTCACTCTCTCTCTCCTGCGCGCACACATAGCCTACACACATCACCGTTCCATGTCGTATCCCAAGCTTCAGCATTAAGTGATCTTCAAGGTTTTTTCCTCGCATTAGCTACACTCCAAAATAAACATGTAAACCGAACAACTACAAAATATTTTGGCAACATTTTGCCATTGATGCTTTTAAAATGTTTTAAAAATATCAGATATCTGATCTCAGAATTACTTTAAAGGACATTCTCTTTAACATTTCAACTAAACGTTTAGTTGTTTTTATTTAACGTTTGCTTAAAATCTTTTGTAACATTTTAGAGAAGCGACATAAAACGTTTTTGTTAGCATTCTGTCAAATATTTATAAAACGTTTGAATCATATTTTGTGTTTGCTGGGCATTAATATGGGCATGAAAATGTGTAATTATCTAAAGCAAACATATCTACACTCGCAGTAATTCAGCTTACGCTTGTGATTATTTCGTGCCGGGGAATGACACTAAAAGATTGAGATACCCCACATCCGTTCACAAACTCCTCGTAACTGAGATCTTTATCTCTCTCTAATCCTAATAAACCTTAACCAGAGGAGCTGTAGATAAGCTCCAAAAGCCAAAGTACGATTGCCCCTAATGTGTAGGGAATTAAGGGCCTGAAACTTCAAGTGTACTTGTTATTCGCCGAGTGGGAGTTTGAGCGGAATTGCCTGGCACTTTGGTAACAGGGTGTCGCCAAGAGGGTTACATTTGAATTTAACGTCAAAGATAGGCAAAAGATGAAAAGGTTAAAGGTTTAAGAAATGTTATCTTAATGTAAACTCTATAGAGATTTTATTTATGTACTGTTTTTTATGTATTTATTTCTCGTTGTGTTTTCATATATATTTTATCTATTTTATAATGTATGTATTAATCATTTAAATCCTTGTAAAATCTGTATAATTTTGAATTTAAGTCGACGGCTTTGAGATGGCGCCATCTAAAATGCAACTAATCTACATGCCTTCACTGATTGGAATGTTTTTTTTCGAATAATTGTGATTCAGAAAATGCATGCACAATTTTGAAATTCAAAAAATTAATTAAAAAAATAAAATAAAATAATCCTCTGAAAGATTAACAAAAGATGCAGTATCAATTTAATCTAGGAAACATCCGCAACACGTTCCAACATATACTAAACTTTCAAAATTGAGCTTCGTGTTCGTCCTTTGGTCTCACGTAAGACCTTTCCATCACTGACCTCTCCAGTCATGAGGAATATGGAAGCCATCCAGGTGTCATCATACATCCGCCAGTCTTTGTTTTTTTGTTATAAAAGTAACCCGGGGGGGGGGGTGTTTGATCTGGGGACACACCCGTTTTACCTTTTCCCAAACCAAACTTTGCATAGAGCATGTCTGAACAAGCTTCATTGTAATGTTCACTTGTCATAGAATGTTTTTATTATCCAACATAAACCTGGACCTATTTTAGCTTTGTTATCGGCACCATAATCAAAATCACGCAATTGTCGCCTTTTATAGGCATCTTCATTCATATGAAGAATACATCACAACATGTACGCAAGCTATTATGGAAGTCACGATTTTGGTCAATATCATTAAGGAAACATACAACTTGAACCTCCCTTGAAGTGAGTTTCGGAGCATGCATTTTGCCGATAGGCATTCATTGTGATTGAATACAATTTGCATAAAAAACACTCGACTTAGTAAATTTAAGTTCCTGAAGGATCCTTTTAAACTGCGTAGACTACGAGAGGGTGTATGGTGGTTACGTCTTAAGGTCATAAACGCCCTCCAAAAGTTCAAACGATACATCTGATTATAAATTATGGGATAAAATTCGAAGCGATGTTTATTTTGACGCCTCATTTGTGGCGATCGACTGAGTATTGTTGAAGTTATGACCACTGACCGAACCACCCCAGGATTTAAAGTTGGTGGGTTCAGGTCAAGTGGGCACATGAAATGACTAATTAGAATTGGAAATTTGAAATTAGAATTCCATAGTTAAAGGTGGATTTCTTGGTCCTCATGTTTCGTTTATGGTTCACCAGATATCCCAGAGAAAATCTTATTTCCAAAATTTCAGTTGATTTCGACGGTGCATTTTGATGTTAAGCGCAAATGTTTGCATCACGCTGCCCCATAGACCACTGTGTTGTATAATAATTTATGTACGTTTATGGACAGAAAATACACCATTAAAGGGTCATGGTCCGATCGCTAATAGCCTCGTCCCCAGCGACCCCAGATTTTACAGGAAGTGGTCAACATTTTGGCATCAGGAGAAAGCTACTATTTTTTTCTCATTTATCTTGTGAAATCTTAGAGCTAACGGATGTTTGGTTTCGATGTTATGAGCGAAAATGCTCTCCATTTTGGTTCTACCAATATTAATTTTACAGAGTACTCTATGGGATTACAAAATCACGTATTAAGCCCTCATAATAAAACGGCGCGAAACTTTACAGACGGGGTTTTAGAGTGAAATCCATTCTATTAAGATGAGAAACTTATAGACTTAAATCGGGCCATCCCCCTTTAAGACATTAATCAAAACAGATCGAATTTGCACGTAGATTAGGCTATACTTATACCAACGTTCAATGATAATAGAAACTCGTGTGACAAACAGTGCAAACATTGTATTGGAAGAAATGCAATTGTGAAGAATACTCTACCTCCTCTTGTTCAGATACATTCAACCTGATTTCCATATCGTTTTTATCCATATTCCATTTAGGGGCCAACATAGTTTGTTGTCAGAGCCACATCTGTAAATCCTAAGTCTGGCTTGGCATTCTCCATTGATGTTAAAGGCTTTTCGTGATCCACAGCCTCGTCCCCCGGCTTACCAAAAACGTTGAGATTTTGGTATCATTCTTGACCGTTCTCCTTATAATTCATATGTTCCTAATCTCGCGTTCAAACTCGGTCGTTGTAAGAAATTCGCAGTTTTGATTTTCTGTCCTTACACTTATAGAAATTACAGTACAGTTAGCCTATGGAAACATGTGATACAGCATTTGCTCAAAACATCAAACCGCAAGATCGATACAGCTGATTTGTGGGGAATAAACTTTTCTCAAAGATATCTAGCCCATCCATAAATAAAATAGAAGGTCTTTAGAATCACGAAGTCACATGTAACACCCCCTTTTTTGTCTCTAATCCAATTTCTTGAAGATTTCTTCTTCTACGGCAGCTGTGAAAAGTTTGGGTGAAATTGTATCTCCCTGGTGCACTCCTCTCTTTATTTGTATTGGGCTTGGAAGCATCCTGGTAAATGTATATTGTGGCAGTTGCATTTGTGTATATCTTCTCTATGTTTTTCATATATTCTTCATTTACTCTTACTTTCCTCAGTGTAGTAAATAACATTACGGTAGTCTAACAGGGTCAAAGGGCCTCTCAACAATCAATAAAAACCCTATGCAGAGCTTCAATGTATGCGTTTACTTTCTAATCATTTGCACTCAAGCCTGCGGGCCCCATGATCAATTGTAGAAAAGCCCTCTCTAAATCCTGCTTGCTCCCTAAGCTGGTTCTATTTTAAATAAATCGGGTAATATCTTTTAAGAATGTTGACGCAAGCTGTATTGGCCTGTAATTATAATCTGATATCTGTTTATCTCCTTCTTGTAACAAAGTAACCGACTGTACCAAGAAAAACTATACAATCAAACTCCCAAATTATTAAAAATTAAACCTGTGCATTTTTGCCAGATAGTTTGACTTTATTTGTTAGACCAGATCCTAAGCTAAATCCCTCGCTTTATTTCCCATCCAATTGATGGACCCAGCGGAGATATTGTCAGTTGAACACAAAGATAAAATACCACTTGGGCCCTTTCACCTGAAGTTTCAAGAAACTAAAGGTAAAGGCGTGTAACATCATTTGGGGATTACCCTTTTCAACAAAAGAATATTGTAGCATCAGAGGGAATGTATTATCATGCATTGAATACAATATATGATTTTTGAGTGAAACCACAGAAATTATTATGTTGTGGTGAAATGAGGACTCACTCTCAGGGGGACAATAATCATGAAATTCATGGAATTGGGGTAATTTGACTGCTGAAGCTAACAGCTACAAGTCTGTTGAGGACAAATGTGTGGACCATGCTCTAATGTGGAGGGGACGAATTTACCCTTCCCTATTCCCCACTGCCTGCAGATGCCCAGGGAGGAACATAATGAGAACAGCAGTGTTCACAAGAGCAATAAGGAAAGGATGGTTGTGAATTGTGTTCAAAGGTCCAGCTTACTTGCAACAAGGGTGTTTTTATGGTTCTACCTTGCTGCTGAAACCTGGAGTACAGTTTGAGACAAAAGGACTGTTTGGAATTGAATTTCCCAAGCTACATGTATTTATTACATTGCGACATTATAAAGTTATAAATTATATTATATCAGCAAAATCAGCACTTTAACCTACTTTTTATTTTATTTTTAAAAGAATTTTCTTGAAGGTGATTTTCAATGCAACTTTGTTGATATCAGGATATGCCAAACTGGGCCCCAATAGGTTTTTTCCCACTGTCTAGATAATTAGCCATAACTCCTGAACCAGACCCCCCAAATTTACACCAACTAAAAATCTCATGAAAGCTGGAACCCTCCTAAAAAGAATCAGTAAACTTCCAGTTGAGATGACACTTTAAATTTTTTGGTTCAAAAAAAATAATCTTTGTTGTAGTTTTTTGGACATTCTGTTATTATCTTGGCTTCTTTCTAAGCTCTAGGTATTTTATGTTCATTCAGTACCACCTGTATTATAGAATGCTGGATAGATGATCTGTTGCAGGTGCTTTGTTGTCCTTCTTTGTTGTGCCAGGTGCTTCATTGTCCCTCTTTATTGTGTCAGGTGCTTCATTGTCCCTCTTTATTGTGTCAGGTGCTATATTGTCCTTCTTTATAGTGTCAGATGCTTTATGTGTCTTTTTTGTGCCACACACACAGAAAAAAAAGTGAGTCACTTGCGTAAAACTGAGTCAATTTGTCCGTATAGTGAAACATTTTGTTGCCTCAAAGATCACCTGCACTATTTTTGGACTAAGTGTTTCACTATACGGACAAGTGAATCACTTTAATTTCTGTGTTGCAGGAGCTTTTATTGTCCTCTTATTGTGTCAGGTGTTTTATGTCTCTTTTTTTTTATTGCGCCAGGTGCTTTATTGTCCTTCTTTATTGTGTCAGGTGCTTCATTGTACTTCTTTATTGTGCCAGGTGATTTGCTTTATTGTCCTTTATTGTGGCAGGTGCTTGATTTGTGCTTCATTGTTTAATTACCAGTTTACTTGGTGAGCCTTAAACTCAAATATCAAATATAAATGAAAATTATCAGAAAAGTCAACCGGTTCCGTCATACAATGTGAATAATACTGGTCTTGATACAACTGACAACCTTCGGCTCCTAGTGGTGACGGTATCCAGTGATCTTTCCTGAAATTGTCACGTAAATAACATTGTCAACAGTGCATAAAAATACTCGGTTTTATCAGAGTTGTTGCGGGTATAAGAACTCCTATGGTAAGCTCAAACTTTACCAGACTCTCATCTTGTCATTTTCTTGATTATTGTTCTCTAGTTTGGAATGCGCGACCAGGATTATTCTTTGTCAACGCAGGGGATCTTCATGAATGTAGCCTCAAAAATTTAAACTCACACTTTTGAAAACTAGGGATTACCTTTTCCATTGTCTTTTTTGCTTGTTGCTGTTTAAATAGTGTCTAGTCCTATTTCAATTTTGCGAGGTGGTGGAAAAAGTCGCAATACCAGAAAGAGCCTTTACTTCAATCATTCGATCACAAACCCCCACACAGAGGGTTGGCATGATAAATATTGCGGCGGTCTTAGTCAACTTCCGGGGGTCAGTGCCTGTCTGCGAGTCCATCAAAAACCGAGACTACGGCGTCTGCCTCACCTGTAGCAAATCTGTCTGTGGTTTTCAATTTATGTTGAAGTTTTCACTATGGAACAAGATGAATTATAATTTAGTTTTGATGCCTTTATACCAGTGTTTTGAGTGGTTGTGTTTGTTGTGTTGTGATGTAGATTGGTGTGTGTGTGTGTGTGTGTGTGTGTGTGTGGGGCATGTGTTTGTATGTATTTTTCTCAATAATTGTTTTGGGGGTTGGGGGTTTGTAGAGCCTATGTGTTTGCATGTGTGGATGTGTGGTGTTTGTGTGTGTGGCATTGTTTCTGATTGCTTGTTTAGGTTGGTGTTATTGTGGGCATTTGTGTGTGTGTGTATTTGTGTATAAAAAAGTTTTTTTGTGGCTTTTGGTAGATTCTGTGCGTTGTGAGCACTGCACCCTGTGGTGACTTGCTTTTGGGGGGGAGGGGCTTTCAGTGCTCCCTGGCTGCTCAACATACGCTTTTGTTTTTGTTTCTGACGTGTTATTGATTGCCATTAATAAACTAAAAAAATAATTACAATAAAATGCAGCAAAACTATGGAGTTGACGCTGGGGCATTATAATATACATACTTGCTGTATCAAAATAGTAGTTCGAATTAAAATATAAGTATTGGATCAAATCATGTTTAATTTGAACAGCGTCACTTGTAATTCCTCATTTGAATACTATGTCATGCGTTAAAAGAAGGATTTCACTATTTTACTTTACCCTTCGGAATAAATGAACCTGACTTTGTACATTATACTTAATATTGTAGAACCTCCTGTCCAATTCCCACTGAGTTGAAATAATCATAATACTGGGCATATGTATTCGCTATAATGATTAATTATTAATATCAACTTCACAGTACACCAATAATATAGGTTTTCCGGTCGGTTTCGTACAATGTTCATCCGAATTCAACAAGCCCTTTAGTTCAAAGTCGTCCACAAAAATCGAAACTGTACATTTGCAAACTCGAGGTCGTCTTGGACATTCCAAATAGTCGATGATACAACAGTCAATTATGGTCATTCAGTTTCGTCCCGTGTTTCGAATTTAGTCGGACATTCAAAACGGCGATATAATGGTGTGTTGGATTAAGTATTTGGTCATTGGGTTTCAACGATTGTCTTTTCAATTCGTCAGGTGTTTCAGGGACAAAAAAAAACCAAAATATATTTGTGGGAACTGATGGCACCAAAAACAGCCAGTTGGGTTTTTAAGCCAACTTATTGGATGCTTTCAACTAAATTAAAACAGTAAAAGCTGTTTTATCATTTTGACATGAGCTAAAAATTAAAATGCATATTTACACTAAATATAGATCCAACATTTAAAGTGACTGGATTTGTATTGTCCATTCCACAACTTTAGAATTGATTTAAAATCCATGTAAAATTTAGAGTGCACCCTATATTGAGTGATACTACAAAATATTGCCGTCATTAACGTATTCCATCATGTTCAAATGATATTAGGCCTTCCTTGAACGCTGCATGATACTCATCCAATGCAGGATTATACGACGAATTCGAATGATATTTTATGAATCCGGTGTGACCATGGTGACCAATGACGAAATCGGTGGCCATATACGACGAATTGTATGACCGAAGAAAATTGAATTAAACACGAAGAATCAGTGCGACCATTGACGAGTTAGGGTGCACTCGGGGTTGAAGTTGTTGGACCAAAGACGAAATCGATTTGCAAATGTAAAAGTTTCGATTTTTTGGGACGAATTTGAACTAAGCATTGTTGACTTTCGGATGACACATTGTGCGAAACCGAACGGGAAAACCTATAGTAGATCGTATGGTTTTTGGGGGTTTGATGTGCCAGAAGTACGTATCTTGCGTACAACAAGTACAAGAAAAGGTTGATACAATCCCAAAATTTCGGCCCGTCTTTTCTTTTGGCTTTTTATCTTCCAAGGGTGTTCCCTGGACAAGGGGGGGGATTTCATCAACCCTAATTTACGCCTTCGATGGAAGTGTCCAGGGGTCGCACTGGATGTCCAGGCGTTAATGGGGATTATCATGTTCTTTTTCTTGGACTTGTCTTTAGAAAACCAAAATGTATCCAAAATCGTAATCATAGACAATATTAAAATATATATAGCCCAATGATCCTTTGAAGTTTCCCGCTCCACCAGCCTTAACTGATTCTCTCAATGTTGTACATCTTCCTAGGTTTATGATAGATTCTAGATAATTAAGACTTATCATGACCTTCTCTTTTGTCAACTGGCGATAACGCATACTGCATGCTTGAGTATGCCAGGAAGTAGAGGAGGTAGTATTGAGTTTGATTTTCAATTGTTAAAAAAAATAACGATCGCCACCACATATCGCAGTGTTCGTTAAGCTACAATGGTTACAGATGGACTATGGAAAATTCTTATTTGTCCCAAATAGGCAGGTATATACCTTTAAAGAAATAGAAAAAAATGAAGTTGAGTTGTAAGAGTACGGGAGAAGAGATCCGTTTCCATATAGTTTGAAAGATAAAACTGGATAAATATACATATAGGATATCTGCTAAAATATAGGTATACGAGTCCTATATATAATAACAAGAAAAGCTTGACTTTTTAACTTAGCAATGGAGTCATTCCTCAAGTCTGATTTTCACGCTCGAAGAGATTATTGATAATCAAGAGTGATGTTTCGTTTGCTAACGGTTGTCTTTACACTCCTAATTACAGGCTTGATATCCTGGGAAAAAATCTAAAACAAAGGTTGGCACTGTGAAATCCATAGGGACATTCCGTGATGCAACAACGGTGTTATGAGGTATCGCGTTATTCTGACTTTAAATTCGCACATTACATTTTTAACAATTGTGTATGTAAAGAGAGAGAGCAAGTCGTGTGTGTGTGTGTGTGTGTGTGTGTGTGCGTGGTGGGTGGCGTGTGGTGTGGGGGTGAGTTTGTGTGGGTGTGTGTGTGAGCCCGTGGAGGAAGGAGAGTATAGTTTGCGCAGAGAGAAATCTGAGAGAGAGATAATAGAAGTGCTTACAAATAGATATAGATATATAAAAAGATATCATATGAGGGTTGACAAACAAAAGAACGACTTCATCAGATTTGGCGATGGTGTTTTGCATCATGACGTCATAGAAGCAAGTCGCTAGGAATGGTAGTACTTACAGGGGCGGATCCAGGATTTGAAAAACGTCAAAATACAGGGGGGCTGAAAGGCTGTTTGTAACTGGTCCAAAATTAGATAAAAAGGGCGGATTTTGCAAGAATTTGCAGGAATACCGGGGGCGCGCGCCCCTCCGCCCCCTCCTGGATCCGCGCTGAACTTATTTGATATCAACTGGATAGAGTTAGGACCATATCTATCTATTCGAGGACAAGATAGACTCAATCAGGTAAGCGCTGGACTCCAGTGTAATGTGGTCATCCATGCGTATAGGCCGTGCGTTCGAGCACGTGTGGATCAGCTATATTGGATTTCTGGAAAGAAATTAACCGCTTTTGGTTGTCCGATTTACCTATGCGTTATTTGGGAAGCTGATCCCGGGTGCGATGGTTATCTCGATGTATGTTTGTGATAAGGGAAAGCGCTGATCCCGATCTGCTGAATCCCTTGAAATGATGCTAAATGGTTTATGGTATGGTTGGGCCACAGTGATCAGGGACCATTTGTGAAAGCGCAGAGGCCAAGAACATTAGGCGATAATAAATCTCTGCTATTATTATTATAAATTTTATTATTATACCAAAAATAGTTCGCAGGGGTTGGTATGGAAAATCTATGGTCCAACAAACCGACAACCTGGTTAGACGTGTAACAAAAAAGCCTGGTTAGATAAAGGTTAAAGTGATACAATGACATAAACAATATTCAGAAATAAATAATGATAATAATAATAAAATAATAATAATAATTTGAATATTTTTAACGCGCGATATATATCTACGTAAACATGCTCAAGGCGCTGTGCGGCAGTCACGAAAGGAGCTCAGTTTGATTAAAATGCTGCCAGGACGCATCCTTGACTGCCACAAACAGCCAAAGATGCTGATTACCGCTTGCTTGCAAAAACATGCCACACTGTAGAATCTCATGTAACTCTTGCTATTTTTACTGGATTTATAGAATGTAAGCATCCAAATTGTTTTCAAATTTGTGAAAGTGACTTCAATAGGGTCTATTTCATTATGTCTGAATATTTTTCCCTTGAAGTGCTATTAACTGCCAACCTAGATCACAAAGGCCAAAAGAGAGACATCATAAATATTGTTTGTTCCCTAGACGACCGAGATTTTAGTAATTTGACACAAACGGTGTCAAATTAAAATCAAAAGAAACTGCTTTGAAGGTTTCCTTCTACTGATTTTACTTTTTGCACATTTCAGAATTAGCTCCGCCTTTTGCATTTGTGCCTTCCCAATCATTAAAATGAGAGTTCCCTTTAAAGCATTCCATATCCCTTATAACATCACACCACATTACATCATTTTCTCGAGCACTACTAAGCGGTACAGGAACTTAATTTGGCAATTACCAATACTGACAAGCAAGAAACCCGTCAAAGGAGGTCAGGCGGGTCTCACTTCATTTAACTCGTTGCTTTTGGGTCTAACCCTATGATCACAATGATGCTTCAGTTCCTTATAACGAAAACAGCAACTCGCATAGCTGCTGGCAAAACTCTTCAAAATATTGGTTTTCAGTGAACCAAATCAATTCAAGTGCTGGTCGTATTTTAAGCAGTGCCTCGGATTGCGTATTCTGTTACCAAAATGTGGTTCAATAGTTGTCGAGGATTAGAGAGTACTACGAAACTACCATGTTTATGCCCCTTGGGGTTGTGTTAGTAAAACTGAGTCCGTTATAATCATGCTATAAGAGGCGTAAAACACACTCTAATATGCGTTAAGCCTTTTTCGCAAAAGGTATGGTCGAAAAAGATAAACACTTAGTAAAGTATGGTAGGTTGATATTTATAAAATACTATATAATAATTCCTTAGATACGTTATAGTTCCATGGAACTATAACTATCTAAGGAATTATTATTATTTCAAGCTCATTATGATTTAAGTTGAGCACTCTAAAGCCGCTATTATATTATTATGATGTTATATATAAATATATTTATATAGATATACGATATATAATCTATAGTATGTGTGGTGTGTGTGTGTGGTGTTGGTGTGTTTGTTTTTTGTGTGGCGTTCTGGCTCGAAAAAAAGTGGGACGCTAGGGCCCAAAAATGTTGCATTTTTCCATCTTTTTCGTGGGGAATTTCACCATTTCGGTCCAAATTTGGGCAAATAAAGTAAATTTCGCACTTTTCGCGCGCTACGCGCGACATTTTGTCTAATTCAGACTTAATTGAACAAATCACCAGGACGATTTACGAATTTTGCCCCCTCTGGCGCGGAGACTTGGAAATTTGCCCCCTCTGGATCGACTGCCAGGAAGCCACTGGCTGTTGCAGTGTGTGTTGTGTGGGCGGGGGGGGGGTGCGTGTGTGTGTGTGTGTGTGTGTGGTGCGTGGTAAATACATAATATATATATCACTCCTATTCTTCCTTCACCTCCATTTTCCCTTTTCCCCTCTGATCTCTTGTAGTGCAGTCCTACCCAACTCTTCTACAATTTCAGCTTATTCATCGTTAGCAGGCAAAACGACAATATAAAACTCATAGAATGTCATTATGCACTGCTTATTCCCATCAATAAAACAGGACGCAGGCTCAGGTTATAGTTTTCTTCATATTAGATATCAGCCTACGTCTAATATCAATCCTGATTTGGTCGACGATAGAGTGCACTTTGATATCCGTGGTGGAACAGGTTTGTAAACCTTCGTGACCATGATGTGACCGGGAGGCATAAGTTTTGTCAACGCTTTATTATTTGTTAGCCTCAGCTCGCGTTGCTCCATATAAGGTGTACTACTGAGAAAAAAATACACTAGTTTGGGTTAATGTTGCCCTAGAATCAGTTCAAAAGCAACGATATAGCAAACTTGATTTTTGATTGTCGTGAAAGGTATAAAGTTATAACCACAAGGGATATCAAGCCCATGTCATTTTTATCGAATTGGGGATGAAGAGAAACATTCACGATTCAAAAATCACCCAGTGGACCAGTAAAATAAAGTACACTGTATATTAAAGTGTTTAGGGAGCTGTACCTTTAACAGTGTAGTGTAACACCCACACAGTAAAGGTATATAGAAAAGTAACACTTCTAAACACCGAAACACTCAAAATAAAACGCTATACAAAATAATGCCTTAGTAGTAAGCACCATGAAAGTGTTTAAATTTTATCACGTAAATACCCTAATGTTAAACAATAAAACGCTTTATATCTAAAGATATTTGGCAGCTTCAACATGTGTAAGTCCATTTCATTTCACTCTTTGCCCGTTTGGACAGATTTAGAATTTCACGCATTTATTTTTACGCTTCGTAATTTCATGTAGCTTTTCATCGAGCCCCCATAAACAAAGCGAAAAACTAAAGTACAAAACAACCCGTTGCAAACCACGTGTATTAGAAAAAGTGTGTTTAAAATAATATGCCGTTCTGCATCTAAAAGACTGTGCTATATTTATGCTACTTTTAAATTGTAGGATTCCTTGAGTTGAAATTCTACACATAAGTGGCAAAAAAGATCTCTATCCTTGTCCAGAATTTAGAAATACCAAGTAAGGTAAACAAATGATGTAAGCCAGATTAATAACGAAATCGGTTTTCTCTAATTAAGGAAATGGTATAATTTGCTCTGCATGGCATTGACCTGGAGATCATTAACCAGCTGACGATCATTTATATAACGGTGATACATCAATTAAATGGAATATTTTTTGTTTCGTTCTGTCACTGCCCATTACAGCTTTTATATCTTGCTATTTTGGAAGCTTCCAATCTGGAACGCGAATAATGTAAGTGTGTAATTCTGTCTGTGTTTAGTGCTTTATAGCCAGCAAATATTTGTTCCGCCTATAATCACTGAGAGAATGTTGAAATGTTTGTTTTTTATGTTAAAGGAATCCAATTTGAAACTTGCAAGCATCTTAAAATGTCTGCTTCTTTTTGAAATAGCTGAGGTTAGTTATTTTACGTTTGGAATAAAAGAAATTGTCTAGAGAAAGATTTTGTGTAACGGCATTTTAACGCTTCACTGCACATGAAGTTCATAACAGTACTAGTGGAGGGGCCTATGTAAAAATTTGGTGAATTTCATGAATTGTGTGCAAAACACCACTTTAAACGTATACTACTGGGGTCTACTAGTCCGAAAAACTATGTTGGCATTTTTTTCCGTTGACCTTTGTGACCTTGCAGAAGGTCAAAGGTTAATATGGTCATACATCGTCCAAGTATATCGAGCTTGATACCAAAATGTGCAACATTTCACAAGGAACATTGCATATGATAATTTATTTTTGTTATCTGGACCTTTCGTTTTTCTTGTTATTGCAAATAACCTAATTTAGAGACAATAGATGGCACTAAAATTGCCTTTCTGCAGAGCCCAGTCCTGTCCAGAGAAAGAGTTAGGCCTCAAGATTTTGGCACAATACAGTCATCTAAAACACATCTCTTGATGTAGAATAAATCCTACACAACTCCCATTATTTCTTTCTATTAATACCCTGGGTAGTAAAGTAAAACCAAGAAATGGAAGTAATCGTCGATAGTACCGTGAATAAACCACGATTCGCATGTTTTTCTTCAAGACAAAGTGTTTATACCTAGTTATCTTTGTCTCTTCACATGGATTATGTTTTAATTATTCTTTCCATCCAGAAGACCCTGACTTCTTCAAGAATCAAGTAGAGACCCCCCCCCCCCCCCCCCCCCCTCACCCTATATACTCCCTGGGGGGGGGGGGGGGGGGGTGTCTCACGTTTGGTTTGGGTAGGGATATGCCGCCGAGAGTCTGGAAGGTAGGACCCATAGCTATATCAATTTTTGCAAAAAAAAACGGACCCAGTAGCTATACCAGACAATGCAATTTTTGGGCCTTTGGTGGCAACGAGAGATTTCACATATCAGTGACCCTAAAAAATCGAAAGTACTGTTTTTTTTGCCCTGATTGTAAAGCTTTCCATCAAAATATCCCACTGAAAGGCATAGCTGACAATGTTCTTGGGTACCAAATTGTGAATTTTCTAATTTGTATAGAAGCAAATACGAAATTCGGCCTATGTTTTATATGAAATCTAATCAATCATTAATCACTGTTTTTCTCTCTTTTAAGACATTTTTGTAGCCAAATCCAGTACGAAATCTCTTGAGTGTCTGATCTATGATGAAATGACTATTAATGACACAATATTTGGGTGTGCCGCAAAATCTCTCGTTGCACCCTTTAACCCAAATTTTTCCCCCTTTTCCTAAAATGTTTAACATTTAAGCAATTTGGACATTTTTTTACTTCGCATTGAGGAAATCCACTCATTTTCCTACAATTTTTAGACAAGTTGGCTCTTATGGAGAAAATTTGACTATCGCAACAATTTGAGAAAAATTTGAAAAACGAACCATTGCCATACTAACAGTGGCATGAACAAAGGGTCATTGATATACCAGAAGGCTAAATAAAATGAAGATTGGGATGTCTGTAGCCAGTCCCCGTATGGTCATTTGTGTTGAGAACCCCCCCACCAGCCACCGCTGTTTCATTATTTCCTGGTCTTAGTGTATAGAGCTTAGACCTTCTCTCCCTCGGGTCCACGGTTATGAAAATGCTAAGGTCCATCTTATTACACTGACTCTTCAACCCATATCCGAGCTACTCTAATTTTGTGTTAATTCCAGGAGCCCTGTTTAATTCGCGTTCTGTGGACTAGTTTGCTGGTTAAATAGGGGGCGCGTGGGCGTACTTAAGACGCGGTGTGAGAGCAGATATAATCCGTCGGGAGCCAACATTCCGGGGCTCGCATGACGAAAACGGAATAAAGCGTGAAACTAATGTAATGTTGCGTGAAGTGTCAACTCAATCGATTGCTCTTTTGTTCACCATTGTTCCCGCGAAAAAGAAACCAAAAGAAAAAGGAAAAAAAAACAAAAAAAACAGAAGGGCCATGAGTACGCCGGCCATAATTCCTTCTACACGGCATGTCCACTGGTGACAAGCTGAAAAGTCTTCAAAAGTTTTATTATAGCCTATCTTTTAACCAGTGCACTCACAAATCCAGAGACAGAGCAGAGACCGGGGGACAGTCTATATAGAGCTTTGCAATAAACCAGTCAAGATAATATAACCACTTTGGCATGCCATACTGTAAAAAAAGGATGAGTACAACATCACTTGCAGAGGTATAGGTCCCTTGATCGAATTCCACAATTATCATGTGTTTATATCATCACCCGCATAATATCATTACATTATCCTGGAAAATACTGTCACAGATTTTGGAGAAAACTAAGATTGGTGGGTTCATTCATACATGTATAATATGCTGAATGGACGTTATATTGCATTACGCTCTCTAGCACATCTATAATGACTGAAAATATTTTCATATTTTGTGCCTAGAATTGTGCACTGTTTGCATTTAGCTGGAAGATGCCATTTTAAAGAGCAGAAAGTCTTTTGATGCCAAAAGACGCAAGACGGGGAACCAATTTTAAACTCTGTCGCAGTATGCCAATAGTCCCAAAGAGATGATCTACTTGTCAAAATCATACACTAAGCTTTTGACTTTTGTTCCTGACGTGGGCACTGGCTATATCCTGAGATCACAGCAGGTTCGCTGTCACTCCCCCACACAAACATCACACACACACATCCCCATAGGTGCAAAAGTCGACGTTTATTGATTTTGTCCATAAAAAGGTCCAAAGTGTCGAGAAATTTGACAAGAATTTTACCAAAAAGTCCCCATTTTCAAAGTCCCGCGCCCCCTAAACGTTCAAAAGTACCGAGGAAACAAGTAGCAAGTAATTTTGATCTGTCTAAAAAGCACCCCTATACAATTATGGTAAGTGTAAAATCCTACCTTTATAAGTATTGCAATATTTGACCCCTAAGCAATTAGATTTTGTTTCTTCTGTGTATACTGAATACTCATTTACAACAGATGAAGCCAATCGATACAAACTCAAGAATTTCCAACTCGTACCTTAATGTAAGTTCAAGTGTGAAAAGTCCCCCTTTTTTTTCCATATTTCAGTGTTTTTGGCTACGCCTTTTCATGTTACGTTATACGTGCACAATCTTGAAAAATCTCCCGTTTACGTGTTTCTTTGGTCGCGCAGGATATTCCCGACCAATGCCCCCACCCGGCTCTGGATGGAAAGAATAATTAAACAGCAACCTAAGACTGAGACTGAAAAGATAACTAGTAGGCTAACTTTTGATCTCTGTATTGCGAATTCGGTGGCTTGTTTCATGTTATAACCACAATTCGTTCAATGGATTTGGTATTATACATTATACTACATCAACCATTTTCTCTTGCACTTTTATAAACAACTGATTTACTAGGCCCAGGACTTAGCCTTGGGCATTAAAAGCAAGGTATAATGGGGCTGTGTAGGGTTCACTATACATTGTGCAAAAACATGACTCTTTCTTTGGACAGGACTTTAGTCCCTGAATAACGGCAATTTATGCATTCTCTAATTAGCTTATTGCATATAACAGAAAACAAAGCTCAAGTACAAAATAATATCATGTTCAAATCCTTGTGCAATTTGCCAAATTTTGGTACCATGTTCGATATACTTTGGACGATGTATGACCGATTTGACCTTTGACCTCGTGCCAAGGTCACTAAAGGTCAGCGGAAAAATGGCAACATCGTTTTTCTGAATAGTCAGACCCAGTAGAGTACTTTACACTTGGTCAGTTTAGTACAATAGATCTACTGGTGTCTTAAAAAAGGAGAACCTCAAAGCGCCCTTTCTCGAAGAGAAGAGTACATATCTTCATCGGTCATAACTCGGGTCAATATGTGTCCTTTTGGAAAGGTTTACGGTTTCGGAAATTCGCTTTGCAGATGTTATTAATTTGTATGGTTTAGCTTTTTCTCTTCGTGATTATATAGGGCTCTTTGAGAGTTCTGTTTTTTAGACACCCGGTATATGCAGTCAGTAAACAGCTCATAACCCCAATTTTTCTCTCTTCATCTTTTCTTCACCCTTTTACCTCACAACTTTTCTTTGTCTACTTGGCAATATTTCCCCAATTCTCCTCGTTATTTTTTTCAGTAACGGTGTCTCTGTGTCTCACACCTTGCGGACTCCTGTAATTCACATTGGGCGAATTTAGCACCACAGTCCCATAGATTTAGATGGTTAACATTTTTATGCTGTATTTACCCGCTTGCCAATTTGAAGTTTCGTTAGCTTTTTGCCCGGCTGTTATGGTTTTAACCAACCTTTCAAGTAAATTGTACTATCTCCGCATTTAGCTGCTGTAAAAACTTCTCATATATATATGTATAGACACAGAATAGAATCGTCAGCATATTTGGGCTATCTTTGTTTCAATCGCCAGACAAACTCTTCACAGACGAGATGTTTTCATTGCTCGATATAAATGATAACAGACGTTTTGAGATTGAGTCAGGCATTTGCTTACATTGGTGGTTATAGTGCAAAAATAACATACATTTCTCAATAGGTGTGATGTATGGTGAAAAACTCCATAATGATGAAATAAAGAAATATCTTTGATTTTTCTTTTACGATATATTTTTATACTAGCATGCAAGTTGTAGTAGTTTTAGATGTAGAAAGAGTTTGGATTTGGTTGCTGCTTGTTTAATGTTAAAAAGACATATATCTGGCTTCTTGATATCCCCTGTGTGCAAAAATATCCTCCTAAAATGTAATGTTATGACATCACGATTTTGATATATGTACGTACAAACGCGGTTATTATCAGTGTTTGTTCCAATCGTCTTTAGGACCCCCTGACTTACATGAAGTATACTATTTTTGGATGTATATGGCAATCAGCATTTTTCCCATGCCGTTCCTGAATTTCAAGCTCCAAATCCCTTGCTTTACGAGATAGTGTTTCAAATACCTGTCGTTTTAATGGTTACATCAATATTAGCACATTAGTATAACGTAAAATAGGCCTTATCGCGTCCGCCTCAAAACCGCAAGTGTGGTTTCCCACACCTTAATGGTGATGTATGTCATGTTATTCTTCATGTCAAATAGAGAACACGATACCCTTGAATCGAAAAAAGTGCCTTTCGTGCACTCTGCCTTCCGAGATTTTCACACTCAGGAACAATGTCCTGATGCATGAAAACGATGCATTTGAGAGTCGTATTCGGGGCTCTCTAAAACATAGGTCAGGGGATCAGGGATACGTGAAGTTACCATGCAAAAGAACAGGAAGGGATAGTAGGGAATGGGATCGTTCGTCTATCGTGGCATCATCCCTGACAAAATGTTAGCGACATAAAGGTTCCGGAAGGCCTGTGAAATCACCGAAATATGGCCATTACCTCGTATCTCTTACCAAAAGTAATTGACTTGCACCAACATTCATTACATGCGGTAATATATTAATTTAATTGGAGGGCAAAACAGGATACGATAAATTGGAAACAAATGGAAAATGTTTATAAAAAAGGTGGTACAAAAATGGTCAATATTGAAGCCTTTTTTGCATCTTTAAAAATCCCATGGATAAGACGCCTCTTAAATAATACATTAGATAAAAAAAAATGTACTAGAACTTTTAACAAAATGTACGGTTATAACAATACTAACTTAGTCAATGTACGGGGAAGTTATCTGAAGTCCAAAGCAGCTTGCACTACAAACACTTTCTGGAAAAATGTGCTAAATGCCTGGGCTCTGTATAAATATGCTGTTAAAATTGATAATGTACGAGATATAAAAACTTAACTACTTTCGAAAAACGATGATATAAAATAGGTAATAAAACAATATATTTTAAGGCATTCGATGAAAAAGGCATTCGTTTTATTAATGACTGTCTAAACAAAAAAAAAATATTAACAAGAAACGAGTTTGCCTCAAAGTTAAAGCTTTCGATTGACTTTGTTCTTTTTGAAAATATACGCAAATCAATTTCAAATATTCTGGATACTCTGCCCAAAACTTCGGACACAGACCATCTACAATGTCTTTTTCGGCCTTCCCATATTAACACATTATTGAAAGATACAAAAGGTTGCCAATATATATATATATGATATTATTAACCACCAATTTGTAGAAATAAATGGGAGCATAAGATTAACTTTCAAATACGGACAGAAAAGTGGTTGGATTTTAACGTCCTCCCTTTCAAGACATTAACTGCAACAAAAATTTTATGGTTCCAGTATCGAATTATAGATAAAATTTTGGGTACAAACTCTTCTCTCTTTACTATGAATATACGTGAAAATAACTTTTAACTGTGATAAAGTGGTGAAAGTTTGGAAAGACTTCACTGATAGTCTACAAATAAATTGTCGTTTGTCTTTAGTTCTCAACAAAGAAAACGTCATTTTTGGATATCTCCCAATTTACCAAAACAAAGCTTTAAATAAAAAAATTATGTGGATAAAATGGAATATATATATGAACATAAATTACTTGAAAAAATACCAACATTTAATAATATGAAAAAGGAATTGAAAAGCAAGAGATGAATTGAAAAAATTGACACTGAATTATGTTATAATGATATATTTTCTGGGTCTGGTGGGCCGTTTCTGTATGTTTTTCTCCTCTCTTCCCACCAGATCAAGTACAGGCAATAAAAGACTATTAAAAAAAATCCTTAAATTTTTATAAGTGGAGTGTTATAATGACGTAAAATTGTTACAGGGTAGTTAGTTTTTCTTTTAACATCTTGTTTTTTAAAACATAGTTTTGACAAGTTTTTAAAGTATATTCACAATTTTGTCACTTTTGCCATAACGTTCTTTACTTTGATTTGGTAAAGTAGAGCAGTTAAACGACAAAAATATAATGTCAGATATTATGCATTGTGCCGCGCCGCTTCGGGGATTTTTAAGCATATGTCTTAAAATGACCGAATTCTCCAACACTTCTTTGGAATAAAAGTCGCGATATGCGACTGTCTATATCCATAATGTCATAAGAAAAATGTGCTGAGTAATTTTCTTTATCAACCCAGATAAGTAAAAGGGTTACGGCTGGGTACCCAGTTATCACCGTTGTGATAACGGATCTGCAGCTGATACCTCATAGGACACAATCAGTCGAAAGTAAGTTACCATTAGGACACAAAGTTGACCTTAAATGTATGGAATTGTTGAAGTTGTCTATGAACAAACTTAAAGCGTGTTTGCCTTATTTGTCATGGTCTAATGCTGTATCTCTCTTAAGCCGCCTTTGCTCCATTCGGTTTTTGTTTATTTATACCGAAAATAACTGAAATGGCCAAAAACTGTTAAAACTGTTTTAATAGCTAACTGTGCACAAGCAGCCTTTTGGCCACATGGTCATTAAAAATTCAACCGCCTATTATGAGGTTTTGCAAATTGAGAAATTTGAAATAATATTATTTAGGGCTTTCTGCTTATTCAGGATTTCACCTAGATAGATTTTTTTTCATTTAGTGTTCAGCATTTGTAATTTGTAAAGCCCAAAGTTCAAAAGAATGTATTTACTTTTTCAATAATCATTTTAAAAAGCTTGAAAGATACCAGACGATAGCCATACCATTTCGACAAGCGATTATTAAGAATAGGAACTATGTTAATCACTACGTGAACTTTTTCAGACAAACGATTTCATTCTGTCATTAAGATTCAAGACCTCGTATGGGTTTATACTAGTTACTACATGGTGAGTGAAAATGAACCCTTCCTTGTGTCCGTAATGTAATATGTTTTCATCGGTAAGTTTATTTTGTTGGCTTTAATTTGTTGCAAAGATCATGCCCCAAATGTTTTATGCCATCTGCAACCTTTTGATAAAGTAGTGTCAGTTTTACCCCGTCCACTGGTCTCATTTAAACCACAAAGGAACCATGCCCAAATGAGGGATAGGGGAATCTATTGTCCATCATGTTAAATTAATGGGTATCTTAATATTAAAAAACAGTGCTAATGATAGATTTTATTTGAAGCCCCTTTTAATTGCATAGTTTATTTTGGTTAACGAATAAAGACAATACTAAGAAAGCTCCCTACCTCGAATGTTGTCATCGAAGTTGTTCCTTAATGGTATGATCATTTAACTCTTCCAGAACTGATACATTTATACCATTACTTTAATTTTTCAAATGATTATGAATTTTATTATGGTTAATCGAAAGGTAGAGGGCATAAGTGGTTAACTGTGCTACACTAAATGCTTACTACACAAAACTTCCATTCCGTTGGTGTTGAAAATTTAAGGTGGCATCTGTAATCGAAAAAAAAATATATTTCTAAATCACCCGCGGGCCTTTAAATACATATATTAGCCTTGCATACATCATCTTTTCCTGTATAATGTATTAAAGACATACCATAGCGATGCCTACCAATAGCCATTACCGGACTAATGAATATTATTTTTCACATTCCACAAAAAGGACATATCATTATACAGTCCTCCAATGTAAAATCCCTTCGATGACTTTTCCATATTGCATTAAATTTGTATATTAACGATTCTTTATTTGAATCCTTTTTGAAATATAAGAGCCGTGGGTTTGCTTCTTGTTTCCATTTACATTAAATTGTGAATGGTAATCACATGCACGAAGTTAATTCCAAACTTTAATTTGATGAAGCACTTCTGATGGATATAACGCATAACCATCGAATGTATTTGATGCTCCAGTTGAGAATTGAATTATGTTATTTTTTTAAGAAGGGTATAGGTGTGTGTTGTGTTTGAAAAAGTTCAACGTGTCTTAAACGTATTAAATATACAGGCGTGCCTTACTGATATTAATTTTCCTAACAAATTAGTATGTGTGATAAAGTTGAAAGTGGTGACGCTGATGATTATTTATTACTCTAATGTATAACAGTCATTGACCTGAATGGTATGCTACTATTTCTCCTTACTTCCATGTTTTAGCTTTATTGACATATTCACTATGTTCAGGAAGGTGACGTCAACCACATTTTGCCGTAGGTCTTATCTTAAGATAAGATTATTTTAGACATTAAAGGTAAAATTGAAGAGTGAAATAATTTAAATTGCTCAAAGCTTTATGAATATTAGAAAAATTAAATTTTAGGTCGATTTTGACTGAAAAATCAAAATTGGCCTACTTTCAGCCAAATATCGGGATATTGGGAAAGTTCCGAGATTATACTTCATGTGACGTCACAATAATAATCTTGCTATTCGTAGCAAAGAAAGGGAAAAGATTCCATAGTCCGGCGTACTCTAAGTCCGGCTACAACGGTAAAGAATATAGGCACCCCAATTTCAGTTGACTCTTCACGCACATTAGTTTCACTCTTTCTTCCGTTATCGTCTATTAGTCCCCGGACTGTGGCTCCGGCGGACCTACATCTCTCAGTTTCACACGGGAATTAAATCTCAACAAGTGACCCTGTCCTGACTAGAACTGAGGACCTCCGGCACCAAAGTCTCATACCCTAACCGTGGTCCAAGCATCTCTTATTTCGCCGCATTTATTTTTCATAATACAATTAATTTTGATATATTAATTATACTCATTGTTTTATATTACCCCCTTGGCTGTTTTTTGAAGGCCTATAAATCGAAATATATTCAGTGGTTAAAATTAATTTTTGTAAAAAATTTGGCAATTGAGAAACGTTAGACCTACTTGTCTTTAAACTTTTTAGAGTTTGATTGATATATGTCCATGTGGCATCTTGCTTAATTTGAAAATTTCCCCAAAAAAAAACTCTTTTCTAAAAAAAAAAAAGAATCTTCCTTTTTTTTCTCCCTACGATTACGATTTAATATTTTTTTTGTTGGGCAGAGCGGAACCCTCATGGTTTTCAAAGTCGAATTTTTTTCTCGTCCAGTGCTAAATATATGGCTAACCATACACTTAAGTGGGGCTATCAGTATGATCAGTATTGGTGAAAGAAGGCCACCCAAATCTGGCATCTGATACGAAACCTTAGAAAGTGCTCCAGAGCAGCAAAGACAACCGCTTATCTGGCATTAGTTCGCCCGCACCTGGAGCTGCGTCCACATCCTGCGACCCCTATGGAGCTAAATATTCAATCAGCTTTATATGTTGTGCAAAGGCGTGCTGCACGATTCGGTTTTTCAGCAATTATAAACATAGAAGCCCAGTGTGCTTCCATGATAAATGATCTGAGTTGGGATCTGGCACAACGCCGGAGCTCGCGTCTCATCCTGATGAAACAGATCCTCATGGGTGAATCAGTCCAACCCAATCGACTGTTAATCCATCCCTACCAATCCAGCGTCATGGTCACAGTATTCAGCTTGCGCAGCCATTTTGCCGAACTGACACCCACAAGTACTCTTTGTTCCTAACTTGTAAAGATTGGAATTTTTACCAATACATCACCTCAATCATCCAATGACTCATTTAAAACCCAGTTAATAAATTTATTAGGCAACGCGACAATTTTGCAGTAATTTTTAAGTGGCCATTCCGTCTTCTCCCGTGGCTTTGACCCCCAATGGAGTCCGTCGGCACGTCAACCAATCCAGATCATACCAGACCAGGACCAAATTTTCAATAGAGAGCTTCGTACAGTCCACTTTAATCATATCAGTACTCTGATCTCTAAGCTATTGAACCCAGAATGTTTAACCCTAAAAAATGCTCTATTTTCACCACTTTTTAACGAGACGAAATGGATGTAACGTTGTCTGACGTCATATAGCACAGGTCTATAGTGTTCCATTTCTGTCAGACCTAAACAATTCAAACTTCACGCAGTCTATTAACCATTTTGCAGACTTTGCCATTCATTTCCTTCAGGGGCTACATGCAATCCGACAATCAACGCATACAACGTCATTATCCACATCTTTATCCCATCAAAACTAGGACGGCTGGTCTTCAAACAACTCTACATCTGATTCTGATATTGTGTCTCAGATCGAGTATAACGTTGAATTCGTTTTCAAACATTTTTCTAAATGCCTTTTGACCTTGTAACGTGACCGGGGCAACATACCGTTTTGTCAGTCTACTTACTATAGCATGTTGTTTGGTTTGGTCTTGCGCGCAATTTCTGAAGTCCTGTACGGCAAGAAAGACAACTTCAGTAAACATATGTTCTGGCTCTGAATAAACTTCAATGGTGCTATATGACAATCATCGTCAATGTTATACCTTTCAACTCCTCAGGGAAGCCATGCGTATGTGGCTTCTATTTTTTTTACACATTGATAGTATCTAAAATAAGAATGTTCCTAAATCCTAATGTGAGGTGTATAAACAAAATTCAATACGAGTGTTTTTCATAAAATCCGTTGTGAAGCGTTGCGTGTTCTTTATTGTTTAAAATCGTTCCTCATGGCTAAAGCAAAAACATTGCAGTCTTTTAGGAATTTAAGTCACTTAATTGTAGAAAATCACATATTTGGAATCATTAAATCAAAGACCACTACAGTGATTCACTCGAAAGCTTTAAAAAACATTTGTTTAAATTTGCAGGGAAGGAATAGCTTTAAACGTGAAGGATAGGCTGTAGGTCCGTAGGACTCCCAAAGGTATAGTTCAAAATGAAAAATTGCGGAAAAGGAATTATAATAATAAAAACAGCAGTTAATGAGTAAAATCACTATTCATTACATATAAATGTCCTCAGGACAATACTAAAATATCCGATTGGTCCTTATTGGTTAGGTTGCTTTTGTATATGCTTTAAGAACCTTTAGACTTGTTACAAAAATGAAACAAAAATCGATTTTTCTGGTTTAACAAATCACTAATAGTATTGCGCTCATGCGCATATTCAGCCTGGCACAGATGCTCAAAGCGGAAGACAACCTCGTGTTCCTGAAATTAATTAATAATTTATACATGTGTATATACATTCAGCTCTCAAATGGTCATGCTTTATCTCCTTGGCTTTTGGTAAGCAAAGCTAATACTACCCCAAGGTGGTGACACGATCTGGGTACGATTTTTCATATAATATTTTCTCCATCACATAGAAGCATATCAACAAAACACTGATTGCAAATTTGAGTTACATCGATTCCAGGCGTTGGAGGAGTAAAAAAATCTTAATTGACAACAAGAACACGGTATCTACAATGTGGTGGACCACATTCAGAAAACACTTTGTTATAACATCAAAAGGAAACACTTCCTGCGTCTAAATCTTCACTGATTAACGAAAAATATCTGAACTTTCTTCTGATACCAAAAATCAGATTTGATGGAGTAAATGGGTGACAATGTTTTAATTGTGTCACCCACATTTCCAATGCTTTCCTTCTCCTCTCTCTCACTCGAGATAATTTTAATATAAATGTTATGGAATTGCAAAGACAAATATTCATGGCAATATTTAAGTAATTAATTTAGTATAAAATATACCAGGTGTGCACATGCACATCGTGATGTGATGGCCAGGGACAAAGGAAAAAATTGGTTCATTTTATTACATACTTCGCAGAAGATAAACCATTTTCTTCCGCTATAAATAATAATAATAAATTTTATAATTACCATTGTTTGGTCTATGGCATTGCAAAGGTTGCACATTTTCATGCAAAGGAATAATGCCACTCCAATTTGCTTGTTCTGAATACCAGTGATCAAGGGACATACTATGCTACATTGACTCAAGCAAATAATATGGCATTAACTTACAAGTAAATCCGCCTGTATTCAGCGGACAAAAGACTTCAGATTCCACTTTGTTTAGTTGGTCAACTGCAGACCTTTGTTACTGTCCATGCCGTAGAATAGAGTCAGGTGTTATAGACCGGGTTATCCCCGCTCAGTTTTGGGTAGACGTTTCACATAGAGGTCTCAAGTACGCAAATGAAAGCCTTGCCTTTGATCACGTCCTCACTGTATTGCCCTGGAGCTAGCTAACATTTGTAACATATGTTGAGTACAAAAGGTTTGGAGTGAGAAATATGTAGACAGCCTGACAGAACCCCTAAACCCGATTCTTAAGTGCCGCAAGTTGTGCCTTAAGAGAGGGGGCCAAGACAAAGATTGTAACAGGGGTGCAAATTTTTAAATGATCCAATCATGTTTAAAGTATACCATATTATGTGTCAAAACCACAAGGATTCAGAAAAGGTATAGTTTTTAATATGTACGCCTAAAGTTTCAGAGTTAGAGGCTAAAAACAGCAACAATCAAAAAAAGGGGTCATTTCAGTTTTTACAGGGATCAAATTTTAAAATTGCCCGATTTGGATAAAATGTGCAAATATTGGTGGAGTTCATAGATAAAATTAGGATAGTTTTGATTGTCTCACAAATGCTTGCTTAAGAAGTAAGGGGGTAACAAGATCAAGTCCCCATTTGAATGCTATGGACTTTGACCTTCTGTGCCCCCTACATGGGAAATCATTGTGTATTTACGCCAGGTTAATTAAGGCTATTTACTTCCTTACTTAGTCGATATAAGTGGGAAATGAATATATTAAGATATGTTAACAAATAATATTTTTATCGTGTTTAAAATTTGTTTTCATTTGAAAAGTTACAAACGAATGAAACGCAAAAATGCTTCTCCTGTAAAATCATAAAAATGTAGATCCGAACCTTTGTGCCTAACACGAAGGCATATGGTAACTCTTTCTCCCTGTTAAATATGTCAAAGAAATTTATTTAAGTTGCAACAAGGATTATAATATCACAAGTAAATGATTGGTATTCTTTATTCTGAAAGTCTCGATTGTTAATGCTTGCGTACCTTTACATGAGTTTCTGTATCTTTTCATCCAATGTGTACAGGTTGTTGTAATGGAGTTGTTCATTTTAATAAGGCCCAATAATCAATCTATAAAAGTACAATTTCAAGAGATGGGTCAGCAGGGCATATATCTTGATTGATCAAAGGAAAATTAAAAGGTAAAACAAACGATATTTGACAGTGAATTATCTCTCTTAAATGATATTAGGAGACATATCTCCAGAACATAATCTTATTCTCTATTTTTGGAGGAAAAAAGATGTCATGCGGGCATTTGGACAGATTAAGCTCGACCTGCACAACCTCATTGTTTTGGATAATTTTGCAAAATTTTGTCGCCGAAAAAAATATTTAGAGGCATTTTGGCTCTCTTTCACTCAAAGACCCCAATTTTTAGTCTTTGGAAGCGCCAGCAAATTACACCCATATCCATTTCATATATGGTACCCGATGATACCTTACGAACGTCAATGTTCTAGATGCAATTATAACAAAGAATGCTTATTAAAAATGAAGGACGATTATACGCGTTATCTATATAAAATATAGTATTTTATACCAGAATGCTTCCACGAGAGAGAGTACGTCACAGTTCCTTTTTCACTTCTAATCCTGTACAACAAGGTGGATTTCGTGTATATTGTATAGGTTTATAACCCATAAATCAGTGGCCTTTTCCCAAATGACCCAATGCGATTTATGTGCGCGATATGATTCACTCTACATTGGAACCGCAATCCATGCGCAATTTCCTCAAAAATAAATCCAGATTTAAGTACCTCAAAAAAGGGGCTTCGTTGTGATTCAGACGGGAAATCCCACTCCAGAGCCAACCATCTTAACCACAAAACTCTCCGAGATATGCAGTGATATATTTGTGGTTATCAAGTGCGATCACCTTGACAACTTACAAGACTTCTTACAATGCAATTGTCGGGTGATTAGATTGAGACAGTAGCATGGTTAGACTAGACAATCTTCTTAGCCATCAGCTTTATGATTCAACCGGTTAGTCATACAAATCAATCGTTCTTGACATCATCTAAGTGAAGCTCATATCACGTGTAGCAATATCTTGAAAACAAAGGTGACGTTGCTTAATATTCCAACAAGGTTATAAACGGAGAATCACAAAATTTGACCCTGTTATATTCTTCCATTTTGTGATTAAAAATATTATTTTATTTCTCAATTCTATTTGATAAAGGATTTCTTACAGGAAAAGTACTTTGTTTGTCAGAAAAGGGAATATGGAATTCCCCTAGTGCTATATTGAGATCACACCTGTTGTTTACAACTAGATATAGTTGATTTTTTCCCCCAAAGAGTAAAATTTAGAAACTGAGTCAACTTGTTTATGTATTGAAATAAAACAGACTGCAAAATTTTGGGGGTTTGGGGGTTATATAAGATGATTTATGTTTTTGCATGATGATGCTGTAATGGTTATTATTAGAAATATTGAGAAATATAGCTGTGAGATAAATAATGCTCACTGGAAAGACTCAGGGCCAGCAGTAGTAACCAGGAGCTATACAGTATAGTTATAGCCAGTCTTGATCTGCAATGATTGTAGATTTGTGCTTTACATGGTGCTAGGATTTTTAATATTTTGGAACCACAGGAGCTTGAGAGCTGAACTGTCTGCTGTCGTCTTTTAAGCCAAAAGAGCTTCAGTTTTTGGAATCAAAAAGGGATTCCAGTTTGTGGTCCTAAATGAGGACATTTATTTAGCGGCAGACTGATGGTGATAGAATACCTGGATTGTATATTAGTGTCGTCGAGGGAAACCCCGTCGTCTCGAACTGCTGGACAAAATTACCTTCAGACTTATAAGATTCCCGTTTTGTTACCCTTTGAGAATAATTGCATGCATCATTTTGGAGTCTTCGCTGTGAGGACATATCATCGTTGAACTGCAACGATGCTTAACTTCGACATAGTGGACACTTGTTGTGACCCAGTACGTACGACAACCCATTACGTACAAATTGTACGTTGGGCTCAAGTCTCTTTTTGCAAACATTTGTTATATTCTCAGCCCAATACTACGAAAAATAATTTCAGTTTAAAAAATGGGAGGGGGGCGAATCAAAATATCTTGAAAATAAAGTTCTCACTCCCCTGTAAACTATCTCTATTGATTCAGCTTAAAACCATATAACCATTTCGGCCCAATACAAACCTTTGCTCCATATTTAAAACTAGTTCATAAAATTTCTTTGGGCCCCTGATTTACCCGGAAGTAGTATCGATTTGTATCAGTGAAAGAAAGAGCGTATTTTATCATTGTCGTCCTTGGATAATTTTGAGCCCTCAAATCTATTTCATTTCCAAGGATATAAACAAAAACCCACCGTTTTTAATGGTTAACCATAATTTAGCACAGATTGAATAGAGCTTTGCAATTGCATTGTTGCTTCTACCATCAAAACCGAAAGTGTGTTTCCCACGGTACTTGATGGGGGCCGCTGTATGTTAAATGTCAGGCTCATCATATCAGTAGAGAACACAATAGACATAAATCGGAACAAGCACACTTTAAGTATAGGCTAAAACCAAAAATTTGTTAAAATTACTTAAAGGGATTAGCAGCGAATATTGCGAGAGAATCGAAAAAATGTGGGAAATCATTTTTAAACTTACAAATTAGGAATAAGTGTGTACAATCCATATAACTGCTTTTATGTAGAAACAGACCACCAAATAGTAAAAACAGGAAGTATTGAAGGAAATTGTCATACCGTCTTCCAGAAATTAGAAATACAGCAGATGATCTCGTCTCAAAATAAAATATAAACAGCTGATTGTGGTTTACACTAGCAAAGAAAAAGCAAAGATCAATGATGTTTTTGTGTTTGAGGAGTCAAACTGTATTGATCATGGTTGCACAATATCACGTTAAATCTGAGATATTCGACAGGAGAAAGGGCTTTTGATCTCAAGTCGGAAATATGATACGCACGTATAGATTAAAGATCAGATAAAAAGTACTACATTGCCTTGTCTTTAATAAACGGATTTAAAGCCAACCACTTGCAGGTTATGTTTTGAATTCCATGCCCGTAACGAAATACAAAATAAAAACATGTAGTTGTACGTTGCTCACATATTATATATGGGCCGGGTAAAACCCCGGAATTTGTTGGCCAACAATTGAACACTTAGGGCCAATACGTACAATTCCATTTTTGAGCAATTTATGACCCTTTCCACTCATTTTTAATTTATGTTTGTATTATTATCCAAATGAATGTGGCAGTGAAAAAATGCATGTGTTTGAGCAATTATGACCATTTAAATAATTTTGAAATTTGGGTTTTAGGCCTATATATACGTAAGATGTGGACTATTTTGGCCCCTCTGCCCAATAACGTACACTTAAATGTTGAAGCATTTAAGACTATCTATATTGGGCCGGGAAACCGAATTTTGCAAAAAAACGACACTATTGGGCCCAATACATCCAAATTCCCTTTTTGAAGCATTTAAAACTATCTAACAACTCATTTTTATGGTCCCCTAAATCGTCTTGGAGGTATTTGTTTTTTTATTACCAAGAAGATTTGATTTAATTTAGGTATCAGATGCCCATTAGCCCACCATAACATTTGAATAAGACAACGTTTTAATTGGATAGAATGTTATGGGGCTGAGTCAATGAAAACCAACTGGGGTTGAGTTGGGACTTGTCTTTAAAGGTCTGCATGCCGACCACATTTGTTCAGACCAAAATATTTTTTCGTAGTACGTATTGGGGGTCGGGAACCTGAAATTGGGCCCAATACGTACAAATTCCAATTTTTGAGCAATTTATATCATTTTACTTTTACTGATTTTAATGTGTGTAATTAATTACATAAAATGATAATTGGCAACGTAAAGATGCATGTTTTTGAGCAATTATGACAATTAATAGTATTGTTTTTTTTTGGCTGTTAGCCTAAACTTAAGAATGTGGACAATTTGGCCACCTCTGGCATGATACGTACAAAGTCAATTTTGAAGCAATAAATGACTACTAACTCATTCTTTATAGAATAAATCTTGTTTGAGGTATGTGGTTTTTTGATTTACAAAGAAAGTTTGATGTTAATTTAGATAGCAACCACCAATATCACGCCGCCCCCGTATCAATTTGAAATAGGCCAAGTTTTTAAATGGTCGAGATGGTTATGGGGCCGAATTGGTTTTAGGCTGAGTCAATGAAAAACACTTTTGCTAACTTTTCTACGTGCGCCACATTTTTCAGAAAATATATTTTTAGTACTTATTGGGCTGTGGAACCTGACAATTTTTGCCAAAATTGACCGGAAATTTGGCGGGTCAATACGCCTCAAATTGCATTTTGTGAAGCATTTTCATGACATAATCCTCTGGTGTTATGTTGTGTCATTATTATAGAAAATAGATGGATGGTGGGTAACGTAAATGCGTGTATGTTTTAGCATGGTGACAATCAGACTTTAAAATGATCAGTTGGGGGGGAACGAATGTGGGGGTAATATGGGGTAAATGGATCCCGTAGGGTACTATAGGCATGGGTGGGTGGGGCAAATAAGTGGTCAACTCTGGCGCCAAAGGACGTACAAAAATTCAATTTTGGTAACAGGAACATTTTATGGAAGCTAATTAAGCGGTGCATGGTTTTAGGTGGTAATGTCTAAATTTTGTTTGAGGTAGTGTTTTTTGTTTTAACAAAGAAGATTTGATTTAACTAGGTAGCATAGGCCCAATAGCCACCATAAAAATTAGGGGCCCAAATACCCTCCCCATATCAGTTGAAATACGACAATGTGTTTTATTGGGTGGACATGGTTATGGGACCGAATGGTTTCAGGCTGATCCAATGAAAACACTTTTGTAGACTTTTGTAAAGTTCGTAAGTGCGCCCCTCATTTTTCATGACAAAACATATTTTTCGTACGTATTGGGGGAACCTGAAATTTGTGCCCAATACGTACAAATTCCATTTTTGAGCATTTAAATGACCACTTCACTCATATTTATGTTTTTTATTATTATATAATATAATGTGGGCAACGCAAAACGGCATGTTTTAGCAATTACGACTTAAAAAACAATACATTTTTGGTTTTATGCCTATACTTAAGCATGCGGGCAAATTTGGTCACCTCTACCCCATACGTCACATTCACTTTTGAAAGCATTTTATGACTATCTAACGGATTTTTTATGGTCTATAATCTGTTTGAAGGTATGTGTTTTTTCATTAAAGAAGAGATTTAATGTAGATATAATACGCCCAAATAGCCGCCCCATATAAATTTGAAATAGGCAATTTATGACCATTTCACTCATTTATGTTTGATTATCTATAATATAACGTAAAGCATGTTTTTGAGCAATTATGACAATTTAAGTAATGACAATTTTTTGGCCACCTCTGCCCGATACGTACACATTCATTTTGAGCATTTTATGACTGGTTTAATTAATAAGGACAAGGTGTTATTGGGTCGACATGGTTATGTGGTCGAAACGTGAGGAGAGTTTGCAGAGGGCGGGAGAACTTATTGTCAAATCTTGTGGAGACGCCTCATTGGTCAGACTGAAATTATTTTCGTACGTATTGGGCAGAGAACATAAAATTTTATCAAAAAAGAGCCTGTGAAGCCCATTACGTACAAAATTGTACGTAATGGGTTTCGTACGTACTGGGTCACAACAGACACTAATAATATAATATATCTAAAATCTGTAACTGTATACATTATTAGTGTTTTTGGAACATACAATTTCTTGAACCCGGGGGGGGGGGGGCCCTTGTATTTGAAGGTGATATCAGCTCGTGTATGGCCCGCCCAAAATGTACCCTAAGCGCGTATGGCACTTGCAGGAAAAACACCCTAAGCACGTATTTTGGTTGATTTTCCTACCCTCACAAGTACTTTGGGTTTGAATTTGCTACATTTAACAAGTGTTTTGGTTAATTTTACTCCCTAAACAAGTAATTTGCATAGCAATTTAAAATACACCCTAAACAAGGTATTTTGACATTATTTTGCTCCCTAAACGATACATTTATAAAATGTACCTTTAACCATACACTGAACAGGCTATATCTCTTATTAACTTTGCCCGAAAAAGGAAATATTTCCCACATTATTCATGAAGTTTTCATGTATTTGCTCTCACTCTTATTGTTGAAAGCCAATTTGCGCATTTATTAGGGCCTAATATGTTTAAATTTAAATCCATTCATAAATTCATAACTTCTTAGTTTGTCCATTTCTTTGGAATTATCAATGAGTCTTGTCGATGTCGTAATTAACAGGGTTTTTCTGGCCAAGTCAGCCATTTCATTGAACTAAACCGGACTAAATAGGCATGACCTTTTTTTTGATTGACATAAATTAGAGAAATTCAGTTTCTATATCGCACATATACTTGTACCAATCGGTCAATGTGTATTTAGCACGCCAAAAATCCAACGCCTTAATTATAAAGATTATAGGGTCTATGTGGATGAGACAATGACGACATAGAGAAAAGACGCTAAAATAGGCCGATTACTCAGGGAATCCCTATCATGGGAAATCATGAAGAAAATCGAGACAAACCCCCTATTTACCAGCATTTTAATGTGATTTTTTACAAGTTTCAAAATATCACACCCTAACACGTATTTTTCGATGTGAAAAGCATACCCTAATTTTGAATTTTGATGATTTTGATACCGAAAACAATGTTACGCGCGTACATCGCCTGATCTCAAAAAACGACCCTAATTACGCGTTTTTCTACACGAGCATGATATCCACCTGGAATACAAGTGGCCCCCGATCTTGAATTGAATCATTACATAGTGTTGAGGCACAAGGCTCATTTGTTTATTTTTAAAGGGTATTTCTAACTTTTGACGTCCACGAGGCAGCACGACATAACACACCATCACCGCAACTGGAGACGACAAATTTGACTTTTCGATTTGCGTAAGATGAATAAAGACTATTATTATCGCTTGTTTGAATGAAAACAAATACAATGATTAATGAATGTTTAATTAACAATAACGGTAATTTAGAATTAAAAAAAAAAATAATACATCATTTCAACCTTGCGTGTTCGTTTGTGGTCTGTGACTTGGTATACACCATTACATAGAAACTCAAACGTAGACTTTTTGTTTTTAATTACCCTTTCTCTATTATTGTCTCACCTGCGTTTTTTTTCAAAGTTGCAAATGTGTTTTGGGAGGGGTCTTCTAAAACCTAAATGAAGCGAGATTGTTTTTCTCTCCTGACACATTTTTTTCTGCATAAACATGGCCATTTAAAAGTAGTGGCAAATAAATAATAATTGCGTTCACCAGATTTAATATTAGCATAATGTGTTGAAAATAAGCTTGTATCAACGCTTTCCATACCCTGTACTAGGCAAAATACGGACAGTGTGTGTGATTGAAAAGGGTCCATTTTAATACATAAATGTACGGCTTACTCTCAAACCGTGGGTTTGACAGTCATTTGACTGCAGTGGCTGGTTCGTGCTTGCGTGAAAATAGGTATTATTACCTGTCCAGCGATATTGTAATGAAAGCATTACCTGTTTTAGGTTGGCATTCCTTTGGTAATGACACTAAAAATCGCTAAATAGGCAACACATTTTGATTGCATTCGTCTTTGACCATTAACCAGTTTTTATGTGATTACACGGGGTCATTCAAAAAATTCTACCCCAACCACCAGTGCCAATACCAATATCAATATCAATACCAATCCAATACCCTAACCCAATACTAAGGAAATTGATAAAACCCACTCTATACAGTTTGAACAGGCAGCGCTATATAATATAAAAATATTAAGCAACACTATTACTTTAACTTAACAAAAGAGAAGAGTAACGTGTTCTTAACATTACTTATACCTTTGACTGGTATATACATATTTGAAGAGATTTGGATTCTCCGGTGTAGGGAGGCGATTATTTGTAAGATGCGGTGCAAAACACACTTTGAAAGGATCAATTACCGCCTGCTTTCTTTGAAATAAAGAATAACGTTTGGAGAATGCAGTAGGCTTTCAAACGCGCAACTTGATTATTAAAACGGTATTATTAAATTAGTTATAAAAAATTCTAATCATCTTATACGGATTGATAAAGGGTAAGCTCATTGCGCACGCCATGTCACATTTCTAACAAACCGAGCTATGAAGGTGGAAGTAGAAAACTTTTTGAATGACCCTCGTTTCTGCAAGGGCTCGTTGAAACAAACTGCAAGATCATGTAAGTGGTGTACGATTCAGGGCTATGTCTTTCGCGATTTATCCAAACATTTGTGTTACGGCTTATCTCACTGACAACAATTATTCCGATTTATGTCACAAGTATTTTTTTTAGTTCGCTTGTCGATAAACTTACATGCCTACTTCTACGTGAATGTCAGCATTTATACATATAAGTGTAAAGGATGATGTTGTCCATGGCCTGGTCTGATGAAGAAACATTTTCGAATGACATTTACACAGAGCCCAATGTTTAAAACATGTAATTTCAGGATATATCAATCAAAGATCATAGTTCGTAACTGATGTTTCTTGACTTTAAAATGTCGAACAGGGTTATAAATAGCCCCTCGTAATTAGCTTGGACTCAATATGACAGAAAGGGGGGACTAATAATCTGTATAAACTATTTCTTTTTCATCAGAGGTATTTTAACAAAGCTATTTGAAACGTCTGAAAAGATAATTCATTTGCGTTAAAAACCAGAGACCATTGCATTATTCAGCTCTCTTATATGACAATGTCGGTAAAACATGTAAAAACAAATAAATCCTTAACCATTGCATTGGGAAGCTCTAGAAACACTATAAAATTAAAATTTTCTCCACAAAAAAGGCAGAATCCTGAGTTCATCAGGTATCTTTCTTTCCAATCACGGGAAATCTAGTCCACAGTCTAGATATTGCCACTTGCTTGATGAAACGGGTACAAAAAACGATTGTTTTGATATTGAGATTAGGAAGCTGTATACCTTCGTCAGTAAGATAGAAAAAATAAATACGTTGTTTGAGTTTGCTCGGATATAAGTGGGTAGGTACCTACAATTGACAAAAGATGATTTAATAAATTAACCTATACCTAATCCGCAAAGTATAAATAACAATATACTTGGAAATATCGTTGGAAAGTACAGAACACAGAGTCATATATTAATTAACTCTTGAGAAACTGAATGTTTTATCCTTTAAATTAGCTAATTCTCAATCCGAGTTGCCTTCTTTCAGAATGAACAAATAAGGTAAAGCTCGAACTTGGTAAAGCTTGGTAAAGCTCGAACTTGCTTTTATAAGAAGGAATTTTGTACATAATTATGACAATTATTATCGTATCCTGATATTAATTCAACGGCCGCTGAAAACGTCATTCCATATGAAATAACCGGGAAATAGCGCCATGTACGTGTCAACGCTGATCCATTAGCTGTTCCGTTGGTTCACGTAAGTCAAGTTAGCATAATTTTCGGGCGATTGTGCTATTTCATATATCACGTTTTCAAGGGCTGCCGTTGAATTAGGATCGGCGATCCTTGAGTGCTCTCCAAATCTAATTACAAAATCCTTTCTGTTAATACTGCTTGCACACTTTTGAGCTTTACCGTTCACAGGTATAGTTTACTAGACAATTACCAAAACAACTGTGCATAATTCTCACAAATTTAAAAATTTTGGGACGTTCTTCAAAGAATGTACGAGAATATAACTGAACAATTTGTATTATTAAAAACAGTTGATATTGACGCAGTAAAAAGTAAAACAGAACATTATTTCTAAACAACGCCTGGACAGAATCCTCGAAGAAACCCTTAGCTCTCACTTTGCATTTCAAGATGTGTCCAAGGAGTTCCCAAGTAATTTGGAGCGTTGACACCATAATCTAGCCTTGATATCTACCAGTCAAAATCGATTCAAATGTTCTCTCCGATTGTCTCCGATATCCGTTATACGGTTAGCTTGGAGTGTACGCAGGTGGGGTTGCGCGGACCTTTGGCATCAAATCTCACAGAATACAAGTTGACTAGACTAGGAGAATCGGTTTTGGTTTACGTTGAACACTCACCATGAATAACAATTGGCAATGACATACGGAAAGTACTTGCTATAGAGGACCTACCAATGGATTAGGATGTATGATAGGAAAACGTGATAAATCTTGAACACTAAATGCGAGACGCTTAATGGTATCAATTCATTTCCCGGTTGTGGGCAATTTCCTATTTAAAGGAGACGTTTTGAACTGATATTTAAATACTCTTCATTTAATTGGACCCTCCTCAACAAATTCACAAACAATAACAACAAAACAAAACAAAACCGAATATAAAATCCATATATATAATTATATACAGCAACGGTTTCATATCTCAACGAACAAATAACAGTTATATTTACTTTATTCCGTGTCCACAATTAAAAATTCCTCAAATAGCACAAGGAGGAAACTCTCGATATGTTACTCCTCACAAAATTAGAAATCTATCCTAAAAAAAAATCAGCCGTGGAATATTTATTTCCGAGTGTTTTTCTATTTGGCCTGCACTAAACATAATTCCCGACATTGGTCTAAGTAAAGCTCAACATTCAAATGTATGTTCAAATTATATTTTTAAATTTTGCAGCCAATTATACTAACAAGGATCTGATATTGAAAATAAAAAAAGTCAAATTAGAATAATATCATTAGATTGGCAACCTCTCTAAATGAAACGCTTATTTCGTTAAACACTGATGCGTTTGCTTTGATAATTTACATTACATCAGATCAACATTTTTACTTTTTTCTCTTCACTCTTATTATGTTTGTGTAAATTATTCTTGTTCAATGTACAAATTAGAGATGTCAGAAATGTTTAACAGATTTACATTACTGTGGCTTCTCTCTCGGTGCTTTGTTCTATTATCTAAGAACCAAAAAGACTAAATACCTCATAAAATTACCAACTTTTGCTCAAAGTGCTTTTATATTCCAAGAGGAAAATTCTAGGAACACAAAAGATTGTAGTATCGCAGTATTTTAGTTAACAAAGTGTACATTACGAAAATTGCACGTGCTTTACTTGTGTTTACACGTTGGTCACACTTATAATAAACAATTATACTAATAATGACCTCATATTGAAAAAAAAAGGAAAATTAGAATAATATCAATAGACTGGCAACATTTATTAATGAAACGTTGATATATTTCCTTGTAAATTTATATCTGATCAACCTTTCTACTTTTTCACTCTTATTCTACTTTTGTAAATTATTATTGGTATTATTAAGTTCGCATTGCTCTTCTTCACGTTCTTCACAATTTACTTGTCGTCTTTTGTTGTCCGCCTCTCCCTATTCTTAAGTTGACTTGAATTTTCACTTTCCTTACACCTCAAAGTCTAGCCATGCTTTATTCACTTTTTCCTGTCCGTCCATAATAATAAAATATTAATCACAGCATATCGTAAACTTCTAGATTTGAACCACTATATTATTAATAAACACCATAAAAGTACAATAATATTACTCTCTTGACATTTAGACAAAATATCGTTGAACTTGTAATTTTGACGTGGATTCATTGCTAACCACTTTAACGAGTCGTACTATGTATTAGTATAAATAAGTTACAGTAGAACACTCATATCTAAAATAAAACATTGAATTATTATCTCATTAATTAGGTAAAAATGTCAATAAAAAATGAACAAAATTAATAGTGAAGTTGCTCTAGGAAAAGATACCGTGACTGCACTCAAATTATTACCGGAAATAAATTAACACATGTATCATTCTCGTGAATTACACTGTTTTGTACTTATGTAATCAAATAGCGTTTGCATCGATCAATTAAAGGAAGTTTGAAAGAAGCTCTGTTTTATAGTCTCTTCTATTACATTAATTAGGTCTATTTGTAATTCGCGTTGTTCTTCCTCACGTTTTTTCACTTCTACTTACGGATTTGTTGACTTGTAAATTGAATAGTTGAAATGATACACATTACATTATAAAATGGGTGGTCAGCGACTGGTGTTTTGATATTTTTCATTAGATATTAAAATAAAATTTGTTTGACAGTCTCTTCTACACTTGGACAACTTATTCTTGTCCAATTTCCAGAACTACTACTACATTCTCTTACACAGTTGAATTTGGATTCAACGGTATCTTCTTTTTCTTCTCACCTTTATGGTTTTCACCACCACTAAATACTGGCCCATTCGTTCCTGTACAAAACTGGCGAGAGATTAATGGCGGAGATGAAAACGTCATTTTGTCCTCAATGGAAAACATCTCCAGACCTTAAAGCTAACATTCTCATGAAGTAAGTCATTATATTCCTATCCAATCACTTATGAAATTAGGGTAGGTAATTATTCCCAAAATTTTAGAGCTACTGGACCGTGAAGACTAGCATGCAACGTGGACCCTGGAGGTACACAGCACTTTTTCAGTCAGGGGTTCCCTGTAATAGAATACGGTTTTAAAATTGGGTTGTCGTCAAAATAAACATACAGTGACAACCCCCTTTCTGATTTTCCTAAAAGATTTTCATACTTACTATTGAGAGCAAAACCCTTGATTTGAACCCCAGATCTCGCCATTTCTGCCAGTTTTCAGGGACTCTACTTAGGCCATGAAAAAAACACCACCTCATTTGCAGTGGAGCTGGACCTTACCTGTTTCTATGTTATCTTATGGTGTGAATCCTATATTCTACTCGCGGTTTCTTATTCTTCTTCCAGTTTATTTCAATGTTTGTTGTAATTGATGTTGTTCTACTTCACGTTCTTCCCTATCTTCACTTGTCGTCTTTTGTTGTTCGTCATCTCCTTGTGTGTTTATACTTACTTCTCCTTACACCCGATACCTTGCCTGCTCCTTCTTATTTCTGTTTCCGTTTTTGCCATTTCTTTTATTTGTTTTTAATTTTGTCCCGCCCAATTTAATAAAAAATACTGCATCACAGCAGCTTGAATCCACCTTTATGAAATTGTTTATTTATTTAAATAAATAACATAATAACAAACTTCATAAATAAATACAATCAACTTGCTCTATTATAGCTTTGATTTTGACATGCTGCTGCACTTATGTAACTGTAACTGTGACATAGACTCATAGGCACTTTAGCGAGTCACACTATGGGATACATGTGCTATTAGCCCCCCCAAAAAAAAACAAAAAAAAAAAAAAACAACAAAAAATCACTTGAATATTCAAGAAACTAAATGTATCAGTCTTGTAGCATCATGTGGAATTATGTTTAATCGTTTTAACAAAAGAAACTTGTAAGATCAGAGTGGATGTATTATCATGCACTGAACTAATCAATATATATTTTTCAAAGTTGATGAACTGGAAAGCACCAGAAAGAGAAATTTGGGGGGAAAATAGGGAACTCACTCTCAAGGGGACAAACAATAATCCTGAAATTCATGTAAATTTGGGCAATTTGACTCTGAAACTAAATTGGAACAGCCCCAAGCTCTGTGGGGGACAAAATGTGCATGACAACACTATAATGGGGAGCGGCCAATTTAACCTTCCGCTATTCCCCACTGCCTCCCAAGGGATTGAAACGTTAATTGAAGAAGAGAAGACGAAAACAGTGTTGAAACAAAGAACATAAACGGATCGGGGGGTGGTTAAAGCCTCAGTTTTTTTTTTTTTCTTTCAGCGTAGGGGGTTTATGGTTATAACCTCTGCTGATGAAACCCGGAGTAAGGCTGCGACAATAGGGGGAATGCTTTGGAAATTGAATTTTCCAATGTTATTTTTATTATCACAAGAAGCAGCACTTTATACTTATTTTTTTTATTATTTTCATTTCAATCAAGAATGTCTTGAAGTTGATTTTCAATTGGCAACTGTGTTGATATCGGGAAGCCGCGAAAGGGCCAAAAGGGGTTTCAAGGGTCTCAGAAATGGCCATAACTCTTGAACCAGACCCCCAAGTTACACCAACCAAAAATCTCATTAAAGCTGAAACGTTCTTCAAAAGAATCATTTAAGTCTAATGTTGGGATAAACTTAAGTTTTTGGCCAAAAATTAATATTTTTTGTATAGTTTTTATTGGGAGAGTCTGTATAGTATAAATAACTTAAAATAGAACACTCATAGCTAAACATAGAACGTGCAATTTGTTCAAATTATATCTTATTACTTAGTAGAAGACCAAATATAAATTAGAATCTAATTTAGTGAAAGTGATGTTGCTCTAGCAAATGAAACCGTGACTGCACTACTGGAAGCAAATGAGCGTTCATATCATTCTGATGAACTGCACGGTTTTAAACTATTAATTGTGTCGTGCAAACATCTAGCTTTTGGTACCAATCTAAGCCTCAGCTCAATAAATGCCAAGACATTCAACAGAATGTTACTCAACAGGATTCGACCTGCCTTCGACAAACTACTGAGAAGTATTCAAAATGGCTTCAGAAAAGGAATGACCATAGTTGGGCATATATTGGCCCACAGAAGGATCATAGAAGGGACAATGCTAAGAATCATCCTGACATAATAACTTTCATCGATTTCAGAAAGGTCTTTGACACAAACCACATAGGCAAAATGCTCCAAATACAAATTGTGGATGCAATAGGACTCTTGTATGAAAACACAAGAGCTAAGGTGATCTCACCAGACGGAGAAATTGATCTATTTGACATCCAGGCTTGAGAACTTAGAGACACACTTGCTTCATATCTGTTAGTATTGTGGTGGTACTGGACTATGCACTTCGTATAGCAATAGATGGCCAGGAAGAGTCAATTGAATGCCATCTTGAGAAGAGGGGTAGTAGAAGAGTATTGCCAATATCACTAACTGACTTGGACATTGCTGACGAGATTACGGAAATCCAAAATCTGCTTCTTAGGGTAGAAATATCTGTAGGAAAAGTTGTCCTCAAAATGAATGCTTCTAAAACAAAGTTCATGTCATTTAATCACCAAAATACTACCATAATGACAAACAACGGAATTTTGATGGAGGATGTTGACGACTTCAAGTACCTAGATACTTGGATGTCTAGATACTCGAATGGCCGTTGAAAGCCCTACAAGCAAAGCATTTGTTTGAAATTAAAACACATTATTTTTGTCTGCTTCATTGTTATTTTTTTTTTAAGAAAAACGTTTTTATTCAAATTTAATGATAACCTTCATTTGAACGACAAGAAGAAAAACAAACAAACACACAATTTGATTACATAAACCTGTTTCACGGTCCCTTTATTCATTTCTCGCTGCTTTACCCCTTTCCCTTTGTCCCCCTCATTCCCTGTAGCGCCCATTTCCTATTTCCTCTGCAGCCTCTCGACCGCAATCACTTTCCTAACCTTGGCCTATTCTGATTTGATTGACAGCATGCTTTGTCATTCACCTGGATTAAAATAAGATGTATTGATGTGCAAACCAGAAGGCTTTCACTTGATGTGATAGTAACCATTCATTCGCCCTATATTTGTTCGGTGTTGAACGCCAATGGAGAATTGTAAAGACATTTTTAAGGAGGGCAGTTATTTCATATTTTTACCATTCTTGCCAGCGTTATCCAATAAGTAAAGTGTAAAGTGGTGGTCACCCCCTGGTGAACTTTGCTCCGGTGCGCTAGCAAAAGCTTTCGTAAAAAGCTTCTACTCTCTGTTCAATTAATTTAAATGTCTGGTTTTATTAATGATTTAAAAAAATACACACGTTCAAAATAAATCACGAAAAGAAAGTTGTTGGGTATCTTTGGACCTAAGACGTTTTTTTACATTACAAAAAGACTGCGACAATTTAAACCTTCAAATCTATTGAAATCTGGGTATTTTACCCTCTTTTTGAAAATGAGCGAATAAAGGTTTGGTACCATTAGTAATTACGCTCTGTGATAGGTTCATGGTTCAATTGACTCCACTTTGTAGGTAGTAAAACGTTGTCGTGAGAGGAGATGGTTTTCGATCAATATTGTCCGCCATCGGTATGAAATGAATAATGCCAATGTTGTTCAAGAGGATCAAATCCGAACCGTTGTTATTTGCACTGATTTTTTGCAATACAAACGAGGTGATATCCAAGGTTCCACACAGCATAATCTTGAATGGACGGCATTACAGGAGAGCTGGACGATTCTTTTTTTCAACCAAAATGAAAAAAAAAACAGACAGGACCTCTATTAAAAGTATCAGCATTTTAACGATGCATTTTGCACGCTCAAACACCTGGAATCAAAGCAAGGTCCACGAATCAATAATTGTTCGTAACATGGTTTTTAAGCGCCCCTATTTCGTGATAGAGGAGGAGCACGGACCCAGGTCAAACATCATGGTTTACCCCTCACTTAGTAACTCAAAACTAAACATATTTCGTCGGCCGCCTCGCATAGTGACGTATTCGATATTTTGGACTTTTTGAAGAAATTTGGCATGTACGTTTGTTTTGCACTATTCTACATATTCACCAAATTTTAAACTTCAAAGTGGCTTAATTAGTAAAATATTAATTAACTAATTATGACGTATTTACAAAACGTTAAACGTCGAAAATCTATACTGCGCAGGCCCATAGCATCGTATCTGCATTTTGAAGTATTTGCCGCGTCACATAGTGACGTATTTGTACGACGTATTTTGCAGTTCACGGTATAATTGGTATTTTGTCGTTTTCACATAGTGACGTATTTGTGCAAACGCGTCACATAACGACGTATTTTCGCGTCGTATTCTGTTATTTACACGTTGAAATTGCTATTTTGTCGTTTTCACATAGTGACGTATTTTATTTAACATCATCTTTTCGCATATCTAAATAAAATGGAAGCTGATTAGTTAAACATATTTGAAATTTAACTTATTTCGGCGATTTTCCACTAGGTTTTAATTGAAATATATGTTTTAATTAACAGTGTGGGGCAAATTAAAATCGCAAATCTTCAAAGCCGTTTTTCTCGAAATGCGTATTTTGCAAATACGTCAGTATGTGACGCGGCCGACGATTTTTAGCAAATATGTGAAAAAAATGTAAAGAAGCTGATTTCAACTGATTTTGGTAGGTAAAGGTGTCAACATTTACCAAAAAATTGAGTTATCGTAGGAGGTGGGGGAATGGGTTTGTCGGGAGTCAAAGGTCAATAACAGGGGTCAAAATGGTGCCAATTATTGATGGAGCTCATAGGATTAAAATAAGGAATAGTTTGACTGTCTTAAATGCTTAGTTCCCAAAGTATAAGGGGGCACCGAAGGTCAACATCCATTGCATTCAATGGGGCTTGACCTTGTTTCCCCCCACTTCGGTAAGGACGCATTTTCAAAACTATTACTTATTTTTAGCATACGAGACCCAGCTATAATTTGACTGTTTTTATCAATCGGAGTTGTATTAATTTTAAAATGACCCCTGGTAGCAAACTGAAAATGACACTTTTTATTGATTTCTGCTGTTTTTAGCCTATAACTCCAAAACTTTCGGCCGCAGATAGTACAAACTATACCTTTTTGGAATCCTTATGATTAAACTATTAACTTGGTATATTTTTCAACATGATTGGACCAATTTCAAAATTTGACCCCTGTTATTGACCTTTGCCGAAAAAACAATTTCCCCATCCCCTACAATAACTCACTTTTTTTGGTAAATGTTGACACCCATAGCTACCAAAATCAGTTGAAATCAGCTTCTTTAATTTTTTTTCACAGATGAAACTTGCTTTAGAGTTATTAACTACAGAAAAGGTTTAACACCTTTGGTAGTTAGTATGGACCCTCTACATCAATGCTAGGAAGGTAGTACTCTCAAATTGTGGTATCACTTTTTCAGTAGGGGCCAATTTAAGTTTACACAGGGGTCAAATTTTGAAAATGCTCCAATCATGTTGAAACATTTTACATATTGTCCGTCTAGTCATGAGGATTCATTCCAAAAATGTATAGTTTGTATCATCTATGACCATTGGTTTGGGAGTTATAGCGTAAAAATGGCTGCCATCATGTGAAAACATTTTACATATTGTCGTCTAGTCATGAGGATTCATTGAAAAAAGTATTAGTTTGTACATCCTTGACCATGGTTTGGGAGTTATAGCGTTAAAAATGGCTCAAATGGTAAAAAAGGGTCAAATTTTACTTGTACAAGGTCAAAATCAAAGCCCCAAATCAACGCCCTTATTGGCTAAACAGAACAATAAAAACCACTCCGGAGTGGTTCGATGGAAGCTGACGGATTATGCGTTAAACACAGAAAGCACCACAGTTGATTCCATTGGCATCCACCCTGTTTGACTGTTGCGACTTTTGTGGCTTTAATATCAATGAGTAACGAAGTCTGTGATAATCATGTAATTAGGACAAAATATTTTGATTAAATTACGGCAAGCCCAAATAATTAGGCTAAAAGTACTGGATCTTTGCCTCATTATTAAGGCTCGGTTTTGTGGTATGAATATTTTGATGTGGAAATTACTGTAGTCTTCAAGGTCCCGGAATATAATTTGAGAGCAAGTTTTATAGGGTTTCATATGTCGTTGGAAATGTGTCAGGGCCACTTTAAAGTTAATTAACAGGCAGCATTGAAGAGCCTCCCCAATTTTCCGGATATTTAAGTTTTTGCACAGTGGCATTGGTAAATGACCTAAGTGACACTACCTGTGATTGGCAGAACTCAAAACTCTCTATATGTCGCACCACGAAGGAATTGTGTAAATTAGAATAATTATATATCGGAGATCTCGATAAAAAAACGGCGTGCTGGGAAACGTCCTTCCAATATGAAAATAGGCGGAAAAAAATGGCGACTATGAGGTGCCTAGGCTCATCCATTACAAACATATAGGTCTTTGCTTTGACATTTGAAGTTAAAGTAATCAAAAGAATTCAAAATGGCCGCCACAAACTCTCAAATTGCCTTAAGGTAAGTTGGTAAGGATTATTCATCGTAATGTACTGATGCATTGTTAACTTATGTTGAGCTACTACAGAAAACATTGGGACTATCATTGTTTCTCCAAATGGGTGGCTAAATAGAATTCCCGATGGCCTGCTATTTGGTTAAGCAGTAATGTAGCTTAATGTTAAACTATATTAGGGCACATTTTAGTCGATTTATTTAAAAATTTTGCACTTTGACCGCCATTATATGCATATTGGCCGCATTTTGGACCAAATGCTTAGTCCATAGTTTTATGGTAGTAGTGCAACAGTTATTTAATAAGCATTATTAAAATTACGCTTCTATTGTAATATTAAAACTTATGGTTAGTACTTGTATTAGCGTTGTGACACCATTTTTTAAGTATATGGGTGGGTTACGAGATCAACAAGTTTATGCTTGGCTGCAAGACCTCTGCTTTCTTACATAAGAGGGTAATTGTTTGTTCTGGAGTTGCATTTATATAATTTTATTTTAGCTCATTTTTGGTCACAAATGGTATGTTGACCGCCAGTTTGTGGTTAAACGTAAAATTCGCTATTGCCCAAAGCTTATTTAAAACAAGAGTTGTAGCATCCTAAAAACACTAGTAAAGCGCGGTGTCAGGAAACTGGTTATGTTTGAATACTGGTAAACTCCTTCCTGCACAATCACAAAAGTGTTTGTACACCCCACGTTATTTCTAAACTAGCTCCTGCCACTTTTCAGTAGTGCTTTCTGTTGTATAAAGTATATGAATCATAATAAGCTTTTGGGCACCCCTTGAATTTAATTTAAAATAAGATGGCGACCAAAAATGAAACATAATGAATATACAAATGCTATATACCCGTCCAAAAACCGCCACACAAAACTTAGAACAATTGACCTTCTTAACCCCTGTCTACCTGAGCCATTTTGTAACAAATTGCCGAAGGGAGGGGGGGGTGGGTTACACCCCCCCTGTGATTTTTCGTTACTTGAACACCCGATTCCTGTAAAATTGGCTCCCAAATGGAGAGTTAGAGTTTTCTTCCATTGGTAACCAAATAAGTACTAACAACCCCAGTATGACGTCACCCATGGAAGCATATGTTGAGGAAGGAAAGTACGAAAATACTGAATAAGGTTTTTTTTTTTTTTTTTTTTTTTTTTTTTTTGGGTGGAATAATTGATATTTCGCAATTTTAGCGACTCAAAAACACCTTTATTCAAAATGATTGTCCAGTTTGTCATATATAAAACTAGTCATTTCCCAATCAAGTAGAGTCAAAAACCGCATGAGGAAAATCGGAGTTTTTTTCCAACCTTTTTGGGACAAATTGATTTTCACGGTGGGTGTCTATGGAAATGGCAGTTTGTCTGACATGCAACTCTATGACGTCATTGGGACGTAAGCTAGGCATGTTGGTACTCATTTTGGTATCAATGGAAAGAATAGGACCAATGCTATCTATTGGTACCAAGTTTCTGTGATGTTCCGTTTGGGTTAGGCATGTTGGTACGTCTCTTCCGGAGAGGGGGGGGGGGGGTTACCACCCCCACCTATCGATCACTTGGGATCACCCTTGATCTTACCATACCCGGGGATGTTTTGTTTGGAGAAAAGGAGCGGAAATGACTAATTGACAAATTACATTAAATAATTTGGCACCAAAAAAAGGGGGTTTGCTAAGCCGGGAGAAAAAAAACCTGGTGTAACCACCACCCCCCGTCGGTTAGACGAGGGTTAAGTACAAAGGCATAGGTCTTTGAGTCTACAAAGCAAATGTCTACTTGCTTGAGGCCGTTACTAAAAGAATTAAAATGGTGACACAATTGCTATATACGAGTGTAAGCATAACGATAACGTTTATCTTAGAATATGATCGTAAATATGATCATGGATTAAATTAGTATTGTGATACTACCAGAACACTATGGGCTATCATTTTTCCCCAAAATTACTGCCATAAGAAATACTATCTATCTATCTATCTATCTATCTAACGGCCGCAGCCGAGATGTGTTCACCATGTAGCGCCACTGTCACGTTGTCCTTTAAGTTGGTGGATTGTCAGATGGATCCTGCTGGAGGTCTCGAGCAATCAAATCAATGTAGTTTAAAGGGGCGGCCGACCCCTGATTTTGCCTGGTAATTCCAACATTGTGACATCTGAGACTTTACCTTGATCCATCGGCCGATGGAGAGTGCGACCGGAAATCGGCACCAAAAAGGGTGTTGTTTTTTTTTTCGTAACCCTTTGAAATTGTGATGTATGCGAGATCAAAATCATCAAAATATGGTAATTTGGAAGTAAAGCAACATGAGCAAAGCCCGATAATAAGGGTATTATATATCAAACAATGCATTGCTACTTGATTAAGGGTAGCAAAACCTAACAAAAGACTTGTTTTATGGTAGCACAAACAAACAAAATTGCTGTTGAGGGTAGGTTTTTTAGTCCGGGGAAATAATTGTTTAGGGTTTGCATTTCGGAAGTCCATGTTCACGCATCATATCCACCTTTGAATACACGGCCCCCCACCCCCCGGGGAACAGACGACGAATTGAGGGATATCTCCCAAAATTATTCTGCTTGCTTGGTCTTGTGCTCACGCCAGTATGTTTTGTACTCGCATTAAGAAGCTTGGTGTAGGGCCATCCAGTCTATGTAGCCTTCTTCATGGACCATGTCTCAGATCCATATAACGGGATACTCTCTAGACAGGCTCTAATGAACTTCAGCTTGGTTGAAATTTGGAGATTACCAGATTGCCATAGTGGTGTAGTTGTATGCAGCATTCCAGCTTGTCCTTTGAGTGACAGGAAGTCAATCTTGCTGTCGGCAACATAGGACCCTGTTTACTTGAAAGTCTCTTGATCCTCGTTGGAGTTGGGCTACCATCTTGTTGTGCAGATAGGTTGATGATCATCTTCAATAAGAAATACAAATGGCGGTCAAAATGCAATTTTTGACTAAAAATCGACGAAAAAGTGAATTTTGCATGGGTTTGGTAGCCATTTTGAATTTTCCAGCTATTTTAAAGAGAATCGGTAGCTATATATAGTTTGGTAATAAATAATTGTAATAACACCATTTAGAGAACGAAATAATCCCCAGCAATAAGGTAAGGAGATACATTACTGTAATTAACCTAAATGTCAGGCCAAATGTAAAAAAAAAGATTTTAGCCGCCAAGTTTGAGAAACATGATAATAGACCCTACCATATGTTTTCTTGTAGTTTAGTCACTAATAAGGTAACAATGCATCAGTTACAATTGCGATAATATCCTTAAGATAAAAAACGTAGGGTGTAATCATCAATGTAAAAAAAAATTTGAAATGAGAGTTTTTGTGTTATTTACAACCCTGTAATTACCAGAGAAAACAGATAGAAAGCTGAAATACCTTCTCTACAAAATTAAACATAATATATTTTCCTAAATGTTTTTTTTTTTTTTTTTTTTTTAAATATAAATTATCAAATCTTCTCCGGTCGCTAATATCTCGCTTATTTGTAGATTCATCACATTGAGAAGTCCCCGCGTCCGGCCAGAGGTCGAAGCACTATGGCCGAAAGGTTCAGAGTTGCTTAGTTGCCTGTTACTTTATAGCGCACGAAGGGTATTTAGCTTATTTAAGTTTGACGGCTAGTGGGGGCTTAGTTGGGCGCAAGCCAAGATATAGGAAGGATGTTATGATTATAATAATTTATCATTGGAGAGAATGTAGGACCGGTTTGAGTGTTTTAAGTAGTTAAAAATTATAGAAAACATAAAACTTTTTAATTGAGAAATTTCAGGAAAATAAGGGGGAAGAAATGCGCAAATTTGACAGAAGCGAAGAGGAATATGAATTTTCTTCATTACCCCCGCGTAAATAAATACTGCTCCTTTAGTTTATTATGACTTAGTTGGGAATTGATTTTCTTTTGATCCAAACGCACCCAAATTGGTTGGCTTTGGATTATTTTCTCGTAACTTTCTCAAAACACACACAATCTTAAAAAGTGTGGATGCTTTTATCAATCCATCTATTTTTTCTTTAAAATAGTTTCGTTTGTGTTACGGCAAACAAAACAATTCTTAACGGTCCATTTCGTGATCCTAGCAGTTCATTTTGAGAGAAAGTAGATACAAGATCGACTTTGCACGTAAGATTAGGAACACATACTATACTTAGCTCAACGGATCAGAATGTATAAAATCCCCACTTTCCAAATTTAAGATGGAGTGAGGAAGCTGTTCATCACGAAATGCCCCTTTAAGCCTAGATATAAGCATAATACCATTGGAATAATTTAGCTGTACAAGACTTGCTTTGGAAAGGTTGCCGAGAAGACAACATGTGAACCCTAAAGCTATCTGGGCTATCTTTGTTTTTCATCATGAACAACGTTTCCAAGTTCGAATTTTTTTTGCTTCTTGGCCCGATTAATGGATAACAAACACTATTTTGTTTTTCATATTGAGATAAGTTTTCTTTTGTTTTTATCCACGTGTAATGAAAGAGAAAACAAATATCGTTTGCAAGATCTTCAACATCGTCGGTAAAAGTACTTTACTCTAAGAAGAAATTGAAATACAATGCTATTTTAGCTATATTCAAGAAAATTATTCTGGCAATAGTAACCCCAAAGGTAAATCATTACTGGAGAATTAAAAATCCCGAGTAGATGGGAAATTACAGTCGATTCAAGGAATTTATAATCAAGTGATAGATAGTCTTGACCTACAACTATGGCGATTTTTGTGGGAAATATTGGAGGAACAGAATTTTTGCCTAGGATTTTATTTTTTGAATGTTGAATCCAACGGGCCACCTTAATGACTGTGGCCACCCAAATTCAAACCAAAACTGGGCCCGTTAACGGATTAATCGCTATACAATTGCAACTAACCTGAATATACAGAGGCTTCAAGACCTCTTTTGCACACATGGCTTTGTCGTGGTTGGTTGATTTTTGTCAAGTCGTAGATATTATAGCAGCCGCATTAGCATCAGCAGCGCAGCATAAGCAGTAGCGGTAGTAGTAGTACCGTGTGGTCCCCCAAAAAACCCTCAACATTGGTGGCCAGGCACCTATATTTTGAAGAACAAAGCATGTGACTATTTATTCTTTGTTGTAAGGTAAGATGGGACGGTTAGCTAATGTCCCTGAACATTTCATAAAGATAGAGTCAGATACACCCCACAATCATGGTATAGCAGAACTCCTTTTACAAATTAGGAGCTGGTTAACCACAAAACTGGCAATGAAGAACAGATGGCAATACAATATTGATGGCCAGTCAACATTTAACTTGCCAAAAGCTTGCTGAACAACTTTCTACCAACTGGTCAAATCCTGCATTTGCATAATTATTATTTAACTGAAATATAAAACATTTATTGGTGATAACATATGTTTCAAGAAGATAAAAAACTAAAACTATTATACCAACAAACGCCACATTACATAAATTGATATGCGTTTGGCTGCACCTTGCTTGTTTCCTGAAAAGAATGTTACATTCTCAGCTTTATGAAAGTAAAACCTTGTTTTCCATTCAACACAAAACTCAATAACAATACTCAGTATATTAGTCTGTCATTAAATTGTGGGTTAAGATAACTCTTGTGTGCCGTCACAAAATGATGAATGAAATGATTAACTCTAATCCAATACAGGTCTTATTTGGACCATACGAAGAGTTGTTGATCATAACATTCCTAATTTGATCTTTTACGTGTGTTAAATGCATGTTTTTTTAGCTATTATTACCAATTAAAACATTTTTTGCTTTTTTTAAGTTTTTTATTTTTTTCTTTTAAAAAAGTGGGAACATGGTGGTTGGACTTAGAGATTCAACATTGGTGGTCATTTTTTCAAGAGTTAGGAATAAACCCTTGAGGCATTCACATACCTTCAAATAACTTTCATTCTTCACATTTCAGCCTAGGAGCGGGTACTCCCCAGTCCCGCACGTTAATGCCTTCCAGTAGTATCGCAGTAGCTGATATTTTACTTATGGGTATAATATTTGTGTTTGTATTCACCATCCCAGAAAGGGTACTCAGCAGTAAAATATTAAATCACTATCGTCGAAGGAATACGCTTTCCATCAATTTATAGATGAGGTCGTGTGGTAATCATAATTCATTTTAGATTGTATCCTACTACCATGTACATCGATTCATTATACTGTATTCTTTGTTCACATTATCTGTGTAAAGTAAACCGAGTGTAAGCCTAGCTTTATTCTTGCCAATCACATGTTTAACAAAGTAGGCAGCAGTAGAATAAATTGTATATCCTCGCCATGATGGTCCAAGTCTGCAATGAATCCGTTACGAATTCGTCCGACACATTTTGCCAGATTGGTTAAAACTGCTCATCTTCTTATCGCTCAGTTTGGGGAGTAAATGATTTTAGAAAGAGATGTAATGAAACATTAAGTCCCTTAAGTGATAGTCTTTGCATTCGTTATCATTAAAGAGGAGCCTGGTGGTAATTCTCAACACTTCAGCAGCATCGGTGTCTTTGTCTCACGTCTGGTTTTGGGTTGATCGCTGCTTTAAGGTTTTGTTGCAAGTTGGTTGTTTGTTTTTTTAAGGATAAGAGTCATTCCATCGAGTAATATGCATTGACCTACAATCTTGGTCAAAAGTATTGGAACATCTTGTGAAATTTGCTCTTTGCATTCACATAAATGCCGGGCCATTTTTTTAAGGTTCCGCATATTTAACTTTTAGTATCAAGCTGAAGCTTTTTCTAATCCATAAACCCCCCTTCTCCACCAATCCCTGTTGACTATTGTTAGGCGCACTGTTACAATTAATTTCGGTTTCACTTTGTTTTCCGGTGAAGGTGGGGGGCGATTTTAGCATACGGTAAGAAAAGTGTGCCAACCACTTGTCCAAGCTTTGAGTGTGTGTCAAGACTTCAATGAGATTATTATGCTTGACTGAATCAAGCTCTAATAATACCTCATTGGAGTCTTGGCAAGACTAGTTTTGTCCAATTTGCACCGAGGATAACCGATGAAAATAATCTGCGTAGTTTAGATAAGACCAATCTATAAGTGTGTGGATGGCGTTTTTGATGGGCCTTTTTAAGCTATTAAAGTTTTTAAACTAAAAGCAAATAACTTAGTTTCTAAACAAAAGCCGAGAAAGAGAAACAGAGAAAGTAGGAAACATAGAAAAGAGTAAAAAATAAAATTAAGGGGTGAGAAATCGAAATTGTGCTCCTGATCATCAATAGTCTCGTCCCCGTTGACCCCCGAAATTTTTAAGTGGTCAAAATGGTGTGTCAGAGGAAAAGTATTAATATTTTTTCTCGTCAAAGGGCATTTGGTTTGGATGTTAAGCGAAAAAGTGCCCCAATTTTGTCGCGACCATATTTAAATTGGGACTTACAAAATGACGTTTTCACTCCCATATCAAACCGATTGAAATAATCTCATAAAACCTTAGAGATGAGATTTGATTCAATGTTATTCACACAACTTACCTACGCTGGGGCCATTGGCTGCGGAGGTATTTGTATTTACAGATTGTCCCCAAAATAACTTCAATCCTCGGCATTTGGTGCTAGAATTCCAAAATACTGAGAATTATTCAGATTGTATCACAAGTCTGAATGACGAACTAGTTTCCTACATCCTTTCAATTTTTGTTCCTGATACGGTTCCTAATTTTGAACAAAGGCTATTCTGTAACCCGCCTTTCCAAATTACAACAACAACCCCATTCCAATTTGCTTAGATCGTTGAAGCGTGGTTGAAGCTGGTGCACCTTCGAAAGTTTAATAAAAAGTCTTTTATCTTACAAAAAAAAATCCTTTCGGGAACTATCCCTGTGTCCTTTTGTTTTAAAAAAAATAGATTACTAACATATGTCATTATTGTTTTATCCACGATGACGATACTAGTTAGGCATCCAGAATCTGCTATTAAATTTTTAATATTCTCAGTAATTTTGAATTATAGCACCAACTTGCAACTTAGAAGATTGCATTTTTTGGTACACTCATGTACCTGCAGTCAAAATATGTTTACTTGCTGATAGCTGAGGATTTTAACCGTTCATTTCTGCGATCGAGGTGGCTGCAGTAACCCTTTAGGGCGCGGGGCTATTATTCCTACACAAGTTTGGGCCATTGGGAATTGTTGCTTCAGTCCTAAATTAATGATTGATTGAATAGTGATGAGATAGATTGATAGTAAGGTGCGTTCGTTGGCTCGTGCTTGCTTGCGCCTTGTGTCGTGTCGCGTGCCCCATGCTCCGGTGCGTCGCGTGCTTGGTGCGTGCGTGCGTGCCGTGCGTGCGTGCGTGCGTGCGTGCGTGCGTGCGTGACGCGCGTGCGTCTTGAAAAAAAAAATGATAGATAAATGATGACAATGATCAGAGAGAACTAATTAAGCCCTTTCTTATGGCCGTTTGGAAGAACCCGCAAAATTAAAATTCGAAATTTTTGCATGGTGTACAAGAGCTTTTTAAGAAATCTAAGAAACATTGCCAAATTGGGATATTAGACTTACCGGTCCGACAATTTGCAACTCTAAAAGAAAAAACGCCCTTAGCACTGCACTTGCCGTACTTTATTTTAAAGACGTTTACGTCACCGTGACTTATTAACTTTATGTTATAGTAAGATGATTCAGATTCAAACCGCATGTCACCCGAGGAAAAAGTTTTGACAGCGTCGATTAGTTTTGGGAGAGGAGAGGCAGAATATGTGCCCCGATTCAACTGTTTCTTCTGTAAGATAATCCCCGCCCTTTTAAATGTTACCATCATACTTTTACATAAGAGTACAAAGTCTTGTTGTTCCTTGATCCAAACTACGAACGTTCTAAATTCAATAACATTCAACTGACATGTTACATTGAACCATTGACGCAATTGCGATTAAGTCAGAATGTTTTTGAGAGGTAAGACTTGAATGGTTTTCATTGAGCATAAATTGATTTTTTCGCTCAGCTATCGACGACAATGTTTCACCTGTTGTCAATGTGTGGATTTTTTTTAATTTTTACACACTGCACATCCCCTCATTCATGCTCATACCTTCGGAAAAGTACTGAGGTAGACATGCTGGGTTGAATCTACTATAATTCAGCTCAGATTAAATCTTTCGCGGTCCACCTTTCAGGTAAAATCGATTGAAAGAAATATGCCGAGATTATCTCGTTGTGTCTTCCACGGTTGTCCGGCAGTTCACGTGAGGGAGAATGCGTGAACCTTTGACTCAACCTTTACAGAACACCGGTTTTGCTTAACCAGATATATCAGCTAAGTATTCTTTGGAGCACTCGATGTACTCCACGATTGACATGACTTGATTCTAAGTACGCTTGGCCGAGAGGATGGCGATGTGGTTTAAAGAGGCACAATGGGAAATGGACATTTGATTGTGTTCTTATGGAGAAAGGTGCAGCATCTTGTATACATTTTTCAACCTTATTGTTTTTTGTGTGGACAGGGGGGTTTATCCCGTTACTTTCTAGAATTTCGGCGATGATTTATAATATAGGACCTTTACCTGAAAGTTCAAAATTAGTATTAATTTTCACTCTTGATGCCATAGAATGTCATGGTCACTGTGAAGACCTGTGAATTATTTTTCACAACGAATTCAACACTCTTTGACGACCTTAATGGGGGGGGGGGGAGAAAGGTGGCACTGCGACCTTCCGAAGGAACCCATGTTTCGAATTTTTGAATTGGTTGGCGTCGTTCGTTCGTACGTGCAATCCCAAAATCACATGGAAAGATCCGTCCATTTGAATCTACTATAGTTTTCAATTTCATCATCCCGGTTGCATCAGGCCTGGAATTCCTCCTTGGGGACTTGCTTAAACTCCAGTCATCTATGATGTGGTTAATGGTTTGTAACTCTCCACAATCGCAGTTTTGGTGAATGGTTCTACTCCTATCTTGTGAGGAAGTCTTTGTACGACCACGCCAGTTCTGGAGTCTGTTGATGTTGACCCCATGCTTTCCTATCAAGGTCACAGCCTTTTGGCTTGCTAGATGGGCTGCCCACAAACTGCTTTTAGAAGGTCAAAGTAGAGGATTACCATTGCTCAAACCATCTGTCTTTGATCCAGATGGTCATAGGATCTGTGACTGCAGTGTCCATGGATTTGGGTAGCAAAGTGATTCCGTGGAATTCTCGGATCCTCAAAGGGTGTTGGTGGTGGGTTTAGGCTACCAGGTCATCACAGTTTTGGCGAGCTGATCGTTCTGAAGGTCCTCCTAGATTGCAGGAGCATGCAGACAGAATTGGGAGGTATTTCCAGGCGTCGCCAAGAAGGCAACCACTAAAAGTCTCATGCATTAATTCAGAACGAAATCAATCTTGTGTGGAATGGACAGCGGGGTGGACTCCATACTGGTTGCAAGCGTATATAAGCAGCGGAGTATGCCAACCCGGCAACAGTTGATGTTGTGTAAGGTTTGTTCAAAGGATGCACCCCATTCCAGTTCCTGCGAGCTTCTGAGGAGGTTGACACGAGCCTGCGTCTTGGCAGGCAACGTGCCTTGGTGTGTTCATTGAAAGTAAGGCTGCGGGTCCATTGTGGGGGGACGACCAAGGTACCTTCGGTTGTTGGTCCTGTGACAGTTTTTCTCCATTCTAGGTGATGTTAGTTCTCTTTTGCGACGATTGCAGGGTGGAAAATAGAGCCGACGGTCTTGGGTTGCTGAGTGTCAAGTGCCATCGGTGGAAGAATTGGCTTAAAGTGATTAGTGGTCATTTCTGTTTCTGCAGCACTGTTTCTAAGGACTCAAAGAATCACAGTATTCCAAGTGCCGTGTCGTCTGCGTAGGAGTACTGCGAACATCTCCCTTTGGCATATCTGAGACCTAGATGTTGAAAGACTGGGTTCCAGGACAAACCTGTTGCGGCCAACCATTCCGATTTGGCGCTTATACTTGCGTTTGCCCATTTGATTTCTCCCGGACGAAAGATTCTGTCTTGGATGAGCAAGCATAAATGAACTTGACAAAGCTTTGACATCAGGAGATTTTGATAGCTTGATGTAGAGCCTCGGTGCCAGACCTTGTAAATGTACGCACAGTTAGGGGGGTCACGGAAGACGCTCCAACTTCTGCTTGGTTGCAATAGCCTAGCCACTCAATCACCGCTTTCTATCGTTTTTTTCTTTGTTGCGTTCGTTGGACAAATCCTAGTTTGTCTATGTTTTTGATGAACTGAGATATAGACCTTTAAAAGTTTAATCTAAGTTTGAGGCCTTAGTTACAAAAATGATACAAGTGCTTATCATTTTTTTTATGTGTAATAATTAATATACTATAGAAATTTTGAATCAAAGTTTGATGAGCCTTTATTGCCAAGTTTGTGTCATCTCCTATCTAATGGAACCGGACGTCGGATTTTGGTCAATAAAAGTATTTAAAAGCTGAGACTTTGACAAGGATGACGATAATAATATCTCAATCCATCAACCCTTACGTGAGAAAGGTTTTGTCAACTAAAGGTGCATTTCGTGATTCCATCACCTTCTGTTTATTCATTGTTCAATAGATATCCTTGAAAAAGCTTATTTCAAACTCTTTTAGTTTATCCAGACCTTGCGGGTTTTTGTGTGATGAACAAATGCTTGTTTCTCCTCCCACAGTACCATATACCGCCTATGGTATAATTTCTGTCCGTTTTGTGTCCGTTTACGAACAGAACATCTCAATTTGCAAATTTCTTACAGATACGACGCGAATTTTCACGTAAGATAGGTACTCGCGGAATGTTTATAAATGGTTCAAGTTATATAAAATCTCAACTTTTTAAAGTAATTTGGAGGGACGAGAATGTGGACACAAAATGGCCCTTTAAGGAAATCAAATTAATTCTGAATTTTTCACACTTCAACAAACAAAACTTGACGAACAAAGTTTATATTTCATTCTAAATGGGGGGGGGGGAAAACGTTTTTGGACGGAATCTCGGATCTTTGCAATATCGAAAAGATGTCGTTAGATATTGGTGACATTCATGGGATTTGGTCCCACAACTCCACAAATCGCGTAATAGGCACGAAAACAAAAACATTCTCATCAAGATCATGTATTTAATTAACGAGATTCTTTTTCTTTTCCACGTAGGTCACAAACTCTGATATGGAATGCTCTTAAGATTTTTTAATCATATTGCGGTGGGGAGGAAGCAAAAGGCTAGCAGCCAAACCGCATTCTTCTTCTTATTCGTGTTTCCAAACCCAGTAATTCTCAAATATAATCAGCCAGATACGGGTACAACGTCTGGCTGCCGACTGAATTCGCAAAGTCCTTGTTTGTTGCATTGGTGCTCCAGCAATGGGCAGACGAAGAGAAGTTTCCATATAGTCTGGGGTGCTGTTCAACAACCACAGCTAGTGTCGTGCTCTGCTTCCAGTAGCCCCACGGCGGGCAGCGACGAGCGGCAGGCGCCGACAGACGACGAGGGCGGGGGGAGCTAAGGCCGGGGGACAGAAGACAGACGACCCCAGAGCAGACAGACAGACAGACAGACAGATCAGACAGACATAATAGATACGATCAGACGACAGCCAACAGACAGAAAGACAGCCAGACAAGACAGACAGCTCATGGACAGACATGGACAGGTAACAGGACAGGACAGACAGAACGACAGACAGAAATACATAAATACATACATAAACATACATACATACCTTACATAACAAGATTAAAAGAGGGTAACGTAGGAGTTCTAATTTGAAGGGGAACTCATTCCATAACCTGGGGGCCATACACAGAGAAAGTTGTCACCAACAGATTTGAGAGTCCTTGGTATCTTCAGCCGGGTGGAATCTTGCAGGGAGCGAAGATTACGAGAAGAGTAGATGAGTACAGTTGATATCATTACAGATGGTAGAAGGGGCAGAATTTGAGACACATTGGTACATTATTGACGAGAAGTTTGTTACACACGTTGTCTGACAGGCAGCCAATGGAGATCATGAAGGTAAGGTGAGATATATGGTCACGACGACTTAAAACCTTGTTAGGATGTATAAGTTCTCGATGGGGTGTTGGACGAAGAACATCTTGTGATAATCCGAGGAGGCTTAATGCGGACTCAAGCTTCTTGGCATGGGTTGATCTTTCCCATACAGGGCAAGCATGATTACTCTGCACAGGAGTTATCACAGGGCAAGTGACGTCGACCTTATGGTTGTGGGCGAGCCCCCATCTTGTGCCAGTGAGTTGTTCAACACATTATTGCGTGAACGTACTTTACTCTTCGTCTTCTTGATGTTGGGTCGTATAAGAGAGGGTGTGGTACCAGACGAAGGTTACATCCAGCTTGACGATTTGGCATCACGGTTGTGTAGATGGAAAGCACACACCTGTGTCTTGGCTTGGATGGATTTGCACATAGGTGGTTTTTCATAGTAGCCTAAGGAGTGAGTTCATCCAAAGCTTTGAGAGTCTCTCTTCAACATGAGGTGAAGTCTGAATCTTAAGATTTTTTATCATTATTTGCTGGTGGAGCAAAATGCTCGCAGCCAAACCTCATTGGAAATAATGGCAAATTCCCAACACTTCCCCAAAATTAATTAAAAAACAGGTACAGTGCCCATTCAATTTTAGACGATTGGAGTGATTTCAATGATCCATACACGACCTTACTCAGTAAAATTTTTACCATTATTATACATCAAAATTAAAAATTCCTACCAGTGTAATTGACTCTCCAATTTCAGCGGTTTGGAGTGAAAAAAAAACACAATATTACACATTTATACATTTCTTTGTGCAAAATCCATGATTACGCGTTAAACAAATGACCACTTTAAAATTTAGAATCTCGTTGAACGCCGTTGTCTGGGCAAAATGGGAAATTCATACCCGAGGATCGAAAAAAAGCTGTGTTTGAGAAGAGGATTGCACTGCAACGCATTGAAAATCCAACGCGATTACGAGAATGTCTAGGATCACGCTATTCTTAAAATCAGCAATTCTGTGTTGGGCTTTGTTCTATTACCGAATCATAAAGTTCATAATTTTATGTAATAGCACCCTCAACGATGGTGATATAATTAACAGGTGGGAATGTACCTGCATAAAAGGTTGTAAAAACTTCATTACGTTTTAAGCTATTGCCTTAGTCCATAGAAAAGTTGGTTCCCAAAAAATAAGCCCCCCCTTAAATACCAAGAAATTTCGTTTTTGCATAACTTCTCATTAAAATGGATGATTGGGAATTTTAGACGTTTGGAGAGATAAAACAATTTTGGCTCGGCCACAAAAGTCGTTACTTCAAAAATACTTTTGGCCCGTCAACACACGCTCCCCTTGAAATGATGTTCTCAGAAAGAAAAGTGGCACTTTGAGTATCAGTCTAAAGTCAAGAATTATCAATTGACAACAACACAACAAGCTTCATTTTCATTTCTTATTTTTGTTCTTTTTTTCTTTCTAATATTTAATATATAATACTTTATATCTATATATATATTATATATACTATTATATATATAAATATGATGAGTGGTTCTCTAAGCAAATACATCTGATATGAAATATGATCAAATGTTCCAGAATTCATTTCCATGTACACCAATGGATGGCAATTTACATGGTCTGGAAAAAGGGCACACAAATAACTAAAATGTATCTAGCACCCCTATCCACAACGTCTGTTATTTCGACTTTATCCGGTTAATTGTTAATTACATAGCCCACGTAATGTATATAAAACAACAACCCTCTTATTTGTGAGATGAAACTTACGCAACGGTCCGTGAAAGCAATTTGGATGAGACACAAGGGCAAGGAGACTATGAACAAGACGACAGGGGTGATGCAATTGTATAGAATATATGATCAGACCATTCAAAACGGCAAACTCCAAGCGTTAATGACGTTCAATCCCAACATCAAAGGCTGCAGACATAAACTCTACTCTTACAACAATAATATAATGAGTAGGTAATTTTCTGATAGATATACAATATTTCGAGCGAGTGCTATCCAATTCATTGGATTATAACAGAATTTACTACATTCACATGCAAAAAGTGCACGTGTTGGAAAAAATAGAAACCTCTGTTATTTAAAGTCACTATCATACATAAATGCATGTGATAACAACAAAATTAACAAGAAAATCATGTACAAGGCTTAGATGAAATGTGCCTTAAATTATTCTTAAAGATACTGATGTTGATGAGTTTGAAGTGTAGCATTCAAGAATGTTCCAAATTACTGCACCTTTGTAGGATAGACTACGCTTCTTGTACTCCGTTTGGGGTGTGGAATTGTAACATTAAACATGCTGTGACAAAGTTATAATATTGCAGGTAAATTGAAAAATTGCAGAAAGATATGAGGGTGTAGGGTCATTCAAAATTTTGTAAAACCAAGAGCAAACAATTGTAACTTTGTCTATGAGGAAGACCAGATTGCTAACCAAGGTGATTAAGAAATTCATGACTAGGGGTATCCCAGGCTACACCACAGATTATACGTGCTGCTCTGTTCTGTATAACTGAAGACGATTTAAGCTACTGTAGTACCACTTTCCCCAAACAACATGCAATAGTCTAAGTGTTGCAGGATAAATGGGCATTATAGAGAGAGTTAAAGAATATCATTTGGACAAGTGACTTTTGCCATTTTTTTTAAACATAACATGCCTTTAAGTGATTTTTTGCGAACATTTTCAATTTGCTGATTCCATGTCATGTTTCATCAAAATGATAACTCCAGATGCTTAAATTCAGTGCACTCCTTTGAAGACTGACTTATTAATTTGAATAGACAAAATCAGTAATTGATTCTGTAACCGTAAGTTAAACGCTGTCTTGAACCTAGTAACATAAATCTGACTGATCAACATTAAGAACTTATTTGGTTCTTTCAAGCCATTTGTGTTAAAGTGTGAAAATCTTCATTAATACATTTTGAAATATCATCAATTGAGTTGGAAGCATATTAGATTAATGGGTCATCAGCATACCTACTAACTTGGACATGGGATAAGTCGTTTAGTCAATCATTATATAAATAGAAAGCCAAGAGGACCATCAATTGAGACTTGAGGCATTCCACACACTATATGCCCCAATCAGAAAGTATGCCGTTGACAGAATATATTGAGTTCGACCCTTAAATAACTTTTTGAACCATTTAATGCAATATTACTTAGCTCCTACAATTTAATTATTTAGAAAAATGTTATGATTTACAGTATCAAATCTTTTTAAGATCAAGTGTGCTTAAACCAACCATTTTACCTCTATATATTTCCCATACCATTCCTCAGTTACATTAATTAAAGCAGTAGAAGGGGAATGAAGAGGGCGAAAGCCAGACTGATTACTATTTTTAGATTATTTACATTTAGTTAGTTTATAAAGTTGATCAAAAACCGCTCTTTCACAATCTTTGAAATTAACCAACCAAAATGAGATAGGCCGATAGTTACCAGGAATCGCAGGTGTCCCAGCCTTGAAAACTGGGATTACTCTATCTCTTTCCATCATGGGAAACTTACTAGTTGTGAAAGAGTGATTAATTAAGTGCTAAATTACTGGTGTGATCGAGTGGTGGGGCAGCCAATAATTTAAGTAGTTTAGAAGGAATATTATCTAGACCAGTAGCCTTTTTGTCATTTAATTTTAAGATTGCTTTAAGACATATTCATGAGTGACAGGACAAAATCAAAATGTGGCGCATTATTGTCATGCTCATCAATATGGTCGTTATAATAAAGAACTAATTATCTTTAAGTTTCCCTGCAATTTTAGGTCAATTTCTAGCAAGTAAATTATTAGTGCATTTGCATATCTTTATCTTCAGTAACTTGACCTGTATTAGTCTGATTCAGAAATTTCTGTGTCTTTATTTTTAGAATGGGATGACGTCGAATGTGCTCCGCAAGTTTTTTGATACTATTTTTAATTTCAGTGAATCCTTGAGAGAAATTCTCTTTTCTTATCTCTGATTAATTTAATTTAGTTTTTATTTTTTAATTTTGCGAAATGATTCCCAGCTTTCGTGAAATCATTGTTTGAACTAATCGCATTAGTTTTAATTTGTCTCTCCTCCGAATCATTTCAACGATTTTCATAGTAAGGCCATGGAAAGCACGTTTTTTACGAACTCTATGTCTTTTAATAGTGCATGTTTGTCAACAATACTCAAAAAGAGTGATTCAAAACATTGACAGAATTCAATATCACCACTATTGTTTACAATATCCCATCAACTTTGGCCAAGTCATTTTAGAAAAGCCTGGTCATTAAATTTAGTATAGGAACGCGAGCTTTTATATTTATGGCTTCTGTTTATCATTAGTATTACTATTAATATTTTCTAGCCTTACCCCAAGGTAACGTATGTTTATGAATGATCACTAGTTACAAAGTTTCGAAGTTTACAACGGTGCCACCGTTGTATTGAAAAATGTTGTAGTACAAAAGAGTAATGGCACTCAGGACAGGCCAAAGTGCTTTATGTCTGATTTTTCACAAAGACAGTAATACTTATAGGACTAACAATTGAGAAAAAAAGATGCATTTGGAATTTGGGAAATATAACTGATTGTGGCTCTATTTATTTAAGTCCGACACATTTCTATTTTTGTCTATGCCTTTTGACCTCTAACTTCTATGAAAAAACAGAAAGTGAAGGCTAAAATCGAAGTTTAGATTGGTTCAGAAAATAAAATTACCACCGATCTTTTTCAGATCTCGATAAATTACGGAACGGAATGTGATTTCGTGTAGTCCATCCATCAATCAATCCATTCATTAATTTTGTTATTTCTTGCTTTTTTTAAATACGTGTATATCAAACTAAGAAAATTCGGGAAAAAATCGTTTTTGAAGTGCCGCATTGCAAATTGATAAAAATGGTGATTTCATCAAGAAAGAAAAAGTTCACAACCGTTGTATTTCCATCTGATAAAATAGTTATAATAATGGGTGCAGTACATTTCAAGAGCAATATCGCATTCACTAAATTAGATTCTTAATCGTTATTGGACCGTGATCTTTTACTAATTAATGAGATTTGATTTGTACACATTTCCTGTTTTATTTATGCGTATGTGTTTTCTATCGTAAATGAATTTATTCATATAGGTGATATGACTTCTAAAGTGCTTAATGAATCTGCTTCTCAATTACTAGTTACACGACATTTGTCAAAAAAAAAAGACTATAATGGAGCATGGTGTTGTACTATAGTTAAACGTAGATTAACATTTAAAATGTAAATGCATTCATATGTTTAAAGGGGCAGGCAGCGATTTTGCTAAAATCTAAAACATGAAAAACATATTGTTAAAAATCCATGTATTGGGTTACCGTTTGTTACTTTCATGTGTGTTTTAAAAAGAGCCTGCAAGTGATTGACTTGAAATTCCCCGTATGAAACTAATAGTAACTCTTACACTATACTCAAAGGGTGTTTGAATCAATCCCAGAATCATTGCATTGTTCCTATACTGTAATGTACTGTACTAACACATGTCAGTACTTATGGGTGTTGCTCAAAAATTTAAGAACCACAAGACATTTCATAATCAATGCTAAAAAATCCCTAAGTACTAACGCTTGTGGCCTAAAATGAGCATAAGTCTGGTTTTTCATGTGTTAAGAATATGATTTTTATGGATGACATTACCCTATTGAGGTGAAATTTCCAAAACTGGTGTCCTTGTGGGATTGACCCAAAACACCCTCTGCACGATACTGGCCGATGGGTGCGTATAAAAAGTCCGAAACCCCACAGATTAAGAAAAAAAATCTTCTCCCTGCAAATATCCCAGATGTTGACGCGCGATTTGAACCATGACTTGTACAGTGTGACCTCAAACACGGAAGTTACTGATCTTTGCTTATTCAGTACTGGTGCGGACCACAATTAGCTGTTTAGTGATTATATATCAATAACGTCCCTTAATGCCATTTTGTCACTTCAAAAATGGACCAAAAAACACGGAGCGGATCCCTGACCAGTTTTAGGGAAACGGCCTCTAGATCTTAAAGGAAAAACAACACTAGCCAAGTTCGTCTGGACTTTTCCGAAAAGGACGTTATAGGGATATATGTACATATTGTGGCCATCAATGCATGTCCATTTGAGGGAGACGGTATGACAAACTTCTTAAATATTTCCTTTATTATCTATTTGGCGTTTTGTTTACATTAAAAGTAGTTTTAAATTACTTTAATGTTGGAAGAATATCAGGAATTGTACATACTTGTCCCTGATTTATAAGCGAATATAACAATTTATAAGCTAATATCATAAATTGCCACAGATTCTATCCTCTCGTATTATCAATACTTATAATTTACTTTACAAAGACAAGAAAGTTAGACAGACGGAGGAATTGAAACGGTAAAGGTGAAAACAAAAATAAGACAAGATATTAATTGATGACATAACAAGAAAAATCCTGAATCCATCCATCCTCTACGCAGACGATGTCACACTCATGACCTTCATAAAGTTAAAAGAGGACAGAATCCCAGCTGCGGCCTCTCAACAAAGATTTACAAGAAATCGAGTCTTGGGCATCTTCATGGAATGTATTATTTGGTGCTGCCAAGTGTAAAACTGCAACAATATCAAACAAGAAAGACGCTTAGGGTGAGCTCACCTCTCACTACATCCAACCATTGGGTCATCGCGGGGCGGTTGGAATTGTTGGATTGCCCCATTGTTTATGGACAAGCACCCGATCTCCTTAGCAGCTTTACCTGAGGTGATCCTGTACAGTTGACCTTGGCTTATGCGACCAGGGCCCAGTCAGGACTCCCACCGACGAAGATCATTTCTCCCATTCTCTGTAGGCTTATGGGAAGACCCTAATGGTCCTGCTCCTCCATCAAATCATGCACGTGCAGAGTTTCAGGGAGGTTAATCGCTATGCTTGGCTCCAGTCCGTCAGCCATACTAATTAGATAACGTGCTGTTAATACTTGATAAACATCGAAGGACGACAAGGAAGATGACCAAGAAGGTAAGAACCAACACACAAAATCCACAAAATTAAAGACAAGAAAAAGATAGAACAGTAGGAATAATAATAATAATAATAAACACATGTGCTGTTTTTATCAGACGTACAATGGGTTTAAGGGAGCGTATCGTACACAGTTTACCAATTGATAGTTTTCTTTCAAGATGAAATATGAAGATTTCATCTTTGGCACGTCATTAATTTCTATAATAAATACAAAATGCCACCCAAAATTAAGACAAAGAAAAGAGAGAAAGATATAATAATAATAAAACATCACAGAAGAATACATTTTTGTGCTGTTTTTATCAGATGTAAATGGTTAAGGGAACGTACACATTTTATACAAGGGACAGGTTTTTCTTTTAATTCAGATATGAAGATGGTTTCCTCTTTGACGTCATAATTTCTATAATAAATGTGGTCAGCAGGAAAAAATGATTATGAGTATCGTCAGTAAAAAGACCTGTTGTACACAGCACAAAGTGACAAAAGGGCTACGATACTAGATTATCTTTTCTTGTATTCTTTATATATTTGGTTTCAGCTGAGCATTTTAAAAGGTTTTCACTAGGACATAAAAACGCAACCTTGAGCAAATGTAGTATGAGTATCAAGACGGAGGTCTTTAGCCCTTTTAGTTATCATTTGTTTCACGCTATCAGATCAAAGCCCAGGGAGAGAAGAAGGCGAAGTTCTGATTAAAGGAATGTCCCAAAACATTTTGAAATCTAAAAATCTAAACAACATTTAATGTCGAGCATCTTATTATTAATTGGCTTTAGTGCAAAACATAGTGACATGAGTGTCTGGTTGCAATTTTCAAATGAAACATGCAGTAAAACATCAACTCGAAAATTATTAATCTCTCATATTTTTCCTTATATTGTTTAATGAAGAAATGCCCCCAACAAACAGGATAAAAGCCCAATATTACCAAATGCTATACGTTACCCCTTGACAAGTCAAGAATACTTATGATAGGGTACATTAAAACAAAATGAATACTTTGAGAGACCTAACATCATACATAATAAAAACGACCTCTGTGTCATGTCATTCACGAAAGAGACATATTAAAGAAAAAGAAAATGGAAGAGCCAATTCATGACTTCAACCAATTTAGAAAGAAAAAAATCTTAAGGGAAATTAATGTAAGCTTTCAAACCATTGCACGTTTGGTTAGATTGACCCATGGTTTTTTACACGACGGAACGTACCATTATGCCATTTTTGGTAACACAAAACTAAAATCAGTAGCTCTGCTCCCTGGATACCCTACCTGACGTATGTATAAATAGACAACATATCTTAACTCTTTCACTTTTGTCTCTACCATCCGTGGATGCACATGAACTACCCCCTGGCACAGGTAATTCGAATATACATACTACTATTGGCTGCGTCTTTGGTAGTGTAACTAAACACAGTTCATTACGGCCTAATCAATGCTCTCCGACAACTTCAAATGGAACTGTAAGAGACATAATTTTTTTTCGCTTGCGAGAAACTGCAATATTTAACCCTGCTTGAAATATCAGAGGTGATTCACGTGTTGAAAGAAACATCGTATATGTTGTACAGATTGGAATTGCAACTGTGTATCGAGAGCCGGTGATCACATGCTTTGTGTTCCCGCCCGGACATGAAGTCAGAGCTATTTTAAAAAATCGCGTTCTCCCATATGATCATCCCTCACTCTGTCTCAAAAAGAGGTTAATAATTATAGCAATGGAATAGTGGATTTATGGAATAAGTTTTGGAGGAAGAGCATTTTTCCTACACATTCTAGTAATCTTCTAATCAAGACGTACTTTTTTGAAGAGGGTCCCTTAGCGACAGGGATGTATTAAACCACATCTTGGCTCTATTCCTGGCCGCAATATTCCTGTTACGATTTCAAAATCAATTAAATTCAATTAATTAATTTTAAACATTATTGACAGGCAATACGATCATGTTTGAACTAATTCTTGATGGAATACTAGTTTATTTCCATTTAGCACTCCGCTTTCATACCCTCCGTAAACCCTCCAGCATTAAGAGAACGCAAATTCCAATTTTCTTCTTCATGCCAGTCATTAATTGCTATTAGTTGTAATATGGTTTGTCGTCAAAGCTCTACAAAACAAGTTCTATTTAGAAATCATTAAGAATTTACATTTACCATTAAAATTTAAAATTTTTAACTTATACTATTCTCAAAGTTGCTCTAATTACGTTTGAAGATGTTTTTCAGCAGGGCCTCCATGAAGGAAGTGATAATCTTGAATGTGAAGCCTTTTAACTTACACAAAAAATTAAGGACTCATTAAAGAAACTCAAGTTTTCTTTTACTCTCTGATTTTCGCCGCACATACAACGAGAGGAAACATGTGATTTCTATTCTAGCTCATCACTCTCCTACTTTTTCCTACTTTTTCTCTGGGTTTAAAAAAATGGATAGTTTAATACAACCACACACAAGAGAAAAAATGACGAACCAAAATTGGTTCGGCCTAAACTTACGTTTACAAGTTTTTTTCGGGTTCGACCTATAGACGAAGTTTTATAATTTAATAACTAGGTTTAATCACGTAATAACTACATTTTCAACCAATAAAGTCTGGTTTTCGGTAAAAAAAGTTGAAATTGAAAATGAAAAATCCCTTGCTCCACTTGAAAACGTGAAACCACACAGTTGTAAAATTATGTGGTGAAACATTGAACTGTCTTGCAAATACACAGGAGCATGGAAGATACCTGAGGGCTTTTTGTCGTAACTTGAGGTGCCCTGATATGTTTTATTTCCCGGATAATGACAACTAGCTTGAGCTATAATTAAAGGGGGCTCGATCTAAGTATATGGAGTTTTCATCTTGATAGAGAGGGACTTCACCCCAAAACTATCTGTAAAGTTAGCACCGATATTTCTATCCGTTTTGATGTGGGGCTAAAAACGTGATTTGTAAAGCCCCCTAGGTACTCTGTAAAATAATAGTGGTCGACCAAATGGGCACATTTTCGTTTTTAACTTGGTAGAGTGTTCTTTCTATCAAAAATAATAAGCTTAAAGATACTCTAGAAAGGTTGGTTTAAGGGTGGCATTTCGTGATCCGTAACCTCGTCCCCAGACTTACTTAAAAAGTTGAAAGTTTTATATCATCTAAATCGATTGGCCTAGTCAAGCATGCCTAATTTTAAGTGCATGCCTAATTCTTCTTCTTCCTCTAGAAGAAATTCGTAATTCTGTATTTTCTGTCGTTAAAACGGACATAAATTACGGCAACAAAGTGCGTATTGAAACACCGTAATTACAACATTTTCGTAATAACCTCAAAGCGCACCATGAGAATCAATGAAAATGTTGAAAATCACCTTTTCTCGTGCATATTAGTCACCCCACTCCTGCAAAGAATATTACAAATTACATATTATTGTGGCTTTAGAAAAGATAGGGACATAATTTAAATAAAAAAGAAAACAGCCCTGGCATAGTGGATATGGTATGGTATATATTTTGTGTATAGGCACACAGCAGAACACAAGCGCCATATGTAACATATTTCACTGTAGGTTACCATCCAACCCGTATCAAAAAGGGGGTGATAATATATCTGTGTTTTATTTACACGGTGTACTCGCAAGACCTTTTATGGATTTCATTTAGCTGAATATTTTCTTAAGCTTAAAGTAACAGTGCTAAAGCTCTAAAAAACGTTCTTTTTTGACATATACCCATATTTGCTAACAATAAACCAGAAGGTATCCCTGTATCTACGACCCTAAAGGAGATTCCGTTATTAGTTCAAAAGGTGCTGTGCTGAGAGCAATACCATCTGTCCTGATAAACTATCTGGCCCCCGTGATGAGACAGGTGATGGTTCTATCATGCCATTCCTTGTGGTCATGCCTATGGATGCAATAGCACGCCTCCGCAGAACCTATTTTTAAAATAATAATGGCTTCAAAAATCTACACAATCTAGAACAACCTTGAATCGAAATTGAATTCCAGATTTTTGTTTTCCTGTAGCGTTTCAGGTCATTCCTACGTATAGTATTCAGTATCATAGGCAAACCGAATTAGCCAAATAAATTTCTATACGCGACAGGTTTTGATGGTTTAATGTAAGTCTACCTGTGTACTGTACGTCAATTAAGAAACAAACCTTTTCGGTACAGTACAAGAAATGTTACTAATGTAAAATAAATAAATGAATAATAATAATAATTATTTGATACAAGCTTTTAAATTCAGAGAAATATATGGTATTCTAAGAGTTGTTTTAACATCCATAATTGGAAATACTTAAGTTTGAATTGGACGTTGGTAAGCGCCTGAAAGTTATGCAAAATGACTTAGGCGTAGGTAGGATGTTTTTTGTCATTCCGTTGATTAACAATCTGTTCAGTCTAGCTATTGACGATTACACGAGCGTGAATAATTGAAAGATTTTGTGATGGAAAATATGAATATGAATACAAAAATAATTTGAAAATTAATCAATGCTCCTATGTATTGTAACTGAATAGCAAATACTGAATCAAAGAAGGGGAATAGAGGGAAGGATTCGATGGGAAGAGAGAGATAGAGTAGAAAGAAAGGGTGGAGATAGATAGAGGGGGGGAGGGGAGAGATACGAGAGAGGATGGGGAGATGGAGAGAGAAAGGGGAAGGAAGATAGACGGAGAGATAGAAATAGGGAGAAAAAGAGGAAAGGAAGAAAGAGGAAAGGGAAAGAGAATTTTTTATGTTAATCCGATGATTACATATTGAGTTTTCTTCTAAAAAGAAAAATATCTAGCTTTCAAGCATGCTCTTTTCAGGCTTGTTCAAAATGGAATAATATGCGAGGTTCTTGTTTTTGCTTCTTTGAACTTATTGCTCTCTTATAGAAAAGAGAGCGTGCGCTGGCGCACTGGTTAGGTTATTCGCCTTTGGCGCAGAAGGTTCCTGGTTCGAACTCCGGCGGGACCAATTGCTGGGATTTAATTGGGTACTAAATTCTGGCATTCCGCTCTCCCAGTTGTTCATTTGGAGTTTGGCAAACGAACCATGAGAATACCCCGTCCTTCGGCAAAAGGGCGTAACTCAAGTTACACCTTTTACGTCGAAGGAGAATCACGCATGTATATGAAATGGCAGCCAGTTTCGATAAGAGTAGGGTGAAAACCCCTGGCTGTCCCAATTCGTTCTGGATCCCTGGGCATTATTGGAAAGCAGTGTCTAAACACTGAATGATCTACCCTGGCTAAATAAGATAAAAATGTCATAATCATAATAACAGCAGCAACATTATCACTTTCAAAAGTAGCTTACATGAAATGTCTTGGCATTTCTTATATTTAACTTAAATTGTATTCAAGAAATAAAGGGTGATATAGTATCATTTATGTGCGAATAATGTGCCCGAGGTAGAGTATTTATTGTAATAGAATAAGAATTACATTGATAAAAGAGCCTTGAAACACAAATATTCACATGTAGTCATGTATGCGCATCTAACAGACACAGATACCAGACACAGATGGGGCGCGCGCACACACACACCAAACACACACCAGTGATCTAATCGCCCCAGTGGACTTAGGGTTAGGGCTAAACCCAATGTTAGTAGTCCAGTGCACGTAAGGTTAGGGCGAAGCCCAGTGATCTATCGACCCCAGTGACTTAGGGTTAGGGCTAAGCCCCAGTGATATATTCGTCCCAATGATTAGGGTAGGCTGAGAGCCCAGGATATACTAGCCCCAGGACTTAGGGTTAGGATAAACCCAGTGATATACTCACCCCAGTGACTTAGGGTAGCTCGACAGCCCAGTCATGTACTCGTCCCAGTGACTTAAGGTTAGGTCTAAACCCCAGTGATCTGTTTCCCCAGTGGCCTAAGGGTTAGGGTTTGGTTAGAGTATGGGTTAATCCTTAACATAAACCCAAACCAAACCCTAACCCCAACTCTTAACCCCCCCTAACAAACGCATAAACCCGACCCCAAACTCTAAACCCTAACCAAAAACCCTAACTCTAAACCCTAAACCCTTAAACCCTAACGCTCTAATCCCCCAAATGTGAGGACATTTAAAAATGTCCTCCCAATATATAGATTTCTTACGCGATCACTAAGAGGTCGAAAAATGTTGGAGGACACTTAACGCAGTACCACATCGCTGTTTAGTGTACAGTATATCCCTTACGTCCCTTAATGCAATTTTTGCCACTTTTCAAAAATGGAAATATAAATTCAAAGAGTGGACCCCTGAATTGTTTTTAGGGGAAACTGGCCCAAGTGGTTTTTTTTAAAAAAGAACAAATAACAAATATCCTTTCGCGTGATAGGTCAGGTTGGTCGGACTTTCCGAAACAGGACGTGATAGTATGCAGATATAATGTGGTGGCCATCAAGGATGTCAATTTGTGGGAGACGGTTATGACACAAACTTCCTTAAAGAACGCGGTCTGGAAACTTCTTGGTGGTTGTTAGAGGGTTTAGTGAGTTATCATAAAAATGATGTTTAAAAAAGCTGATTTGCCTTGTTGCCATGGCAACAGGGGCAAAGTGGAACACAAATTGCAAGTAATTACATTTTTACAATCTCAAAAATTTTGAGTTTTTCTGGGCCAAACCATTACTAGAAGTGTTAGTGAAGAATTTGATGATAAGTTCTTGTGTTAGTACATGTTGGGGTATTAAAATTCAGCCAAATCCAATAGTAGAATGCGCATCATGGAATAATCCCCAAATTGATGTTTGAAAAATCCCCCAATTTTGACACTTTTCAAATGGCTGATTTTATGTACCTTTGAACTCCGCCCATTTAAAATCCAGTAGTGAAAGGTTTTAATGTCCATTATGGAACATAACAGAGTCTTGCATCAACACAATACCATTTGTAAATTACTGGGATATCCCTTTGGGTATGGTAATAGTTCATCGAAGTTGTACAATTTTGTAAATTGTCTCAAATTAGTGTAATTACATTTTCCTGTTTTTGTGTTACTTCAAAACCATAAAAATATGCAGTGTGTCAGTAGGAAAATATTGTTTAAAAATACTAAAAATATATTTTTAATGAAATGAATTAACATTTGCGCCAATGCGCAAATTTCATATAGCCTAATAATTCCTTTATTCTTATTACTAATTAATGAAAACGCCCCTTGAAAATGCAGGCTGATTTGGTTGAGTAATGAATATAATAAATTACTTAATTGGTAACTCCTAAAGGTGTATTATGTGTCATTGATATTTTGACCACAATGGTCACCATTAACTTTCTTGAACTGTAAAAAGCGAATTCTAATTTCAATCTTAATTTTGTTATGTGAGATAAACAACTGCAGCACGAGCAAAGGTAGGCCTATGCTACCATTGCATAAAACCAAAAACAAAAAGAAAACTTAATTTTAAGGGGCCAACGCAACACAATAACAAAATAAGTAAAAAATTAGATTAAAAAAATAATTTTCAAACCAACTACAAAACTAAAGAACATTTATATTTTTTAGTGGTTATTTGAACCAGAAGCGGTCAAATTATATTGCTCATTAACCGGCAACTTTGCGGGGTGACGGGCTTCGGTTAGTGGTCATCCCCCCGGTACAACAAGGATCACTCACAACCTGGCAACAGCTCCTTTATGTACCACCGTGACGCTGCAGTAGTTACCTATGTGTGACACGACGACGACGGATACAGTCAAAGGTGTTCTTTTCATAATTGTTTGATGCAATTATTCACACTGTGGCTGCAGTATCTGACCCCAGTAATACCTTTTAAGTTTACCAGTACGATCCAAGTAACATCTATGGCATTCATAATTAAATACAGTCGGGGAGTGAGTGGTTTGATCAGTGGTCTATCTAATTGGCAATTTGGCTTTTGTCAGTACAGACTGCCCCCAATATCACAATCAAATTATTTTTGGCAGGAAAGACAGAAAACTGAGTTCTTTCTAACTACAGGCCAACCGAATACTTTCAGGATATACAAGCTTTTCATGAATTGTAGTTTGCGGTTATGTAATTTTCGAGATCTGGTTCAAGAGTTGGTCAGTTCTGGATTATCCCACGATATCAAACACAGTTTTTAAATTAACCTTTGCCATAGCAAAATTAACTCAAAGACACCCTGTATTGAAAAATTCTATAGAATTAGGTAAATGTGTCACTAATGTCATGTAATAAAAATCATAAGTTATTACTGTTATAATTGCCAATAAAAAATACATTGTAGCATTGAGACTTTCAATTCTAAACAGTAATGTTGTCTCAGCCTTACTCTAGGTTTCAGCATAACGTGGCCATAAACGCACACTGATCAAAGTAAAACTGAGGACTTCAAAACAAAAACATCTTTTGCTTAAAGCACTGGTTTTTTCATAGGTCCCTCTCAGGCTGGATCTTGAAGACAGTGGGAGTTGGGGGTGGGAAAATGACGCCCCAGATTGTTCCTCCCACCAGAGAATTTGACCCCACATTTGTCCCACAACCAAGTCGGTCCCACCCCAAAAGTTTACCCAGTACATGAATTTCATTGTTTTTGCCCCTTGAGGTTTCGCATCTTCCCAGAACATCATTTCAGTGGCGTAATAAGAGGATAAGAGGGGAGCATGTCCCCAGTTTGGTTGCCAGGGGGATCCATTCCAGACGAATACCATTTTTATTAAAATAAAACCTATGATACGTCAGCACTTAGGGTGAAAATTATTCTTGTTCCCCACTCAAAAAAGATCTGTACCACCGCTACTGCTACTTTACGGTTTGCTCCCTCGTTGGGTAGGGGGGCACTGTATTCCAAGACCTGGATATGATGCATGAACATGGACTTAAAACATGCACCACACCAACATGTGTTTACACCGACTGAAAACATACCCTACCGAACCAAGCATTTTGTCTTTTTTTGCTTGTTTAAAGAAGGCATTTTGTCAGGTTTTGGAACTAAACATGTAAGCAATGCATTGTGTTGTTCTTGCTTTGCTTTACTTCCAGTTTACAATATTTTTGTGATTTTGATCTCTGCGTAAAGGCACTTCAGGTACACCCGACAGAGTCAAAATATTGGAAATTTGCAGGAAAATAGTTATAAGTGAAGGATAAGTCGTCAAATTGCATAAGTTATCTTTTCCAAACTGAAAAATCTACAGAAACAGAAAAGGAAGAAAATAGCAGTGATTCTCCCATCAAATAAGTGTTGTACGTAAGTGTCGTACGCCGACAGCCACTGCTAAAATATCAGACGTTAATTTGCAGGGTATGTAGGGTAACCTTCTTGTACAAACATGCAGAAATATGATTTTTGATTTTTTCGATTTTCTGATTATCAAATCACTGACAATGCCTTAAATTGAGTATTACATACCCTACACACATTACCACATCCACAATTCAGGGTTAAGAAAAACATTACCTTTTATTTTGTGATTTTGATGTTTTTGACACCTAATCAATGCAACTGCACATCGGCCTGTTGCAAAAAGGGACCCTTTTTACGAAATGTCTTGTTCTCGCATCATATCACCCTTTGAATACAAGGGCCCATTCCCGCCCCCGGGTGCCTTCACATTGACTCTTCTAAATCCTTTTTATTTGCAAAAACACTACCCCACAAGATGCCACAACTTTTTGGTTGAATTTGACAATTCTCCCAGTTAGGTTCATCAAATTGAAGGAATAAATTTTTCTACTGAAAAATTATGCAGGGGTACTTGGTAAAGAGTGTTGCAAAAACAGCTTGGGATAAGGGGGTTCCCACACATAATTCACAACTATTTTATCATATTTCTCATCAAGTTCATATTTTGTAAAACAATACTTTTCTATTCTAAATCCTTAGAACTTGAGAACGAATTCTCGTTTACTGTAAGCGCAATTGTTTTTTTGTTTACTGTTTTTGGTCCAATGGGAGGAGCGATTCCCGGCCATTAGAATGGAAGTTGGCTAGAATCTAGGGATAAGTTATTATAGGAAACAGAGCAACTTTATATATTTCTTTCATCATGGAGATGATGAGTCACATAAAAATATTTTTATTTTTTTTGAAGAAAAATAAAAACATATCATAAAGTATGAACAAGGTGCAATGCGAGAGTTACAATCAAGGGTCCTTTCCTTCACTCATTTTATAACTTGACTGTAGTTGACCTTTAACTTTGGTAAGTGACCTTTGATCGCATCATATGAAAAAATCGCGAGCGGACTGTCCCATCCAAGTTCTGAATTGTACTTTTACTTCCCGGAAATGTTGAAGGCCATTTTAGGGCCTATTTTATAATTGATCGCCTATATGACCTTGATCCCATATGTGACATGACTCATAATATAAGATTTCCAAGGTGAAGCCATTATCCAAGTTCTGTAGCTATTGGAAATTACTTCTTGAATGAAGCCAGTTTGATGTTTTTCACCCCTCATTATAACCTTGATTCATATGACATTTGACCGTGGTATGGACCCTGATCTCATTGCCATATGAAGTTCAAAGGGGGATCTATGATCCAAGTTCTGTAGCTATTGGCCTTTTACTATCGAATGATCTAAATTTTTGATGTTTTCAGCCTATTTTATCACTTGACCACTCAATGAACTTTAACCTTGGTATGGGACCCTGACTCCTTATCGTATGGAGGTGTAGCAAAGGGCATCTATAATTCAAGTTCTGTAGCTATGGACTTCTTTACTTTTCGACTGAGCCAATTTCATGTTTTCATACCATTTTATAAAAAAAAAACAAAAAAAAAAAAATCGTGCCTCTATGACCTTTTAACCTTGGTATGTGACCTTGACTGTATTATCATATGGAGGTCCCAAGGGGCATCTATGACCCACTTTCTGTAACAATTGGGCACTTTTACTTTTGAATGCACACTATTTTAAAATTAATCTAAATTTCTTAAACTTAAGCCTATGCCATTGTTACCATACGCTTGTAATATATACCAAATAGAATGGTTTTTTGTACTTTGAAATATATAAGGTTGATGCTCCATTACTTATTAGAAAAGACAAAATACTTTTAAATTCCCCAAAAAAGCTAATATTTAAATTCCCTATGAAATATTTACATTGTTGCGATTTGTTGCATACCTACACTATGAAAAATGGTTAAAATTGGTTACTGCTTTTTTCATGAAAATAGCAAGTTTTGTTGAATATGTGTAACAAAAAGGACCATACATCCCAGCTTATTTTATTCTAGTATGTTTGACACAAAGGCCGGAAGGCTTTCAAAATCAATGCCAAGATTTATTTTGAAAAAACACACCTCGGCCTGCTGTGGCGTTTGAAAGTGTGGTAAAATAAGGGTCGGACAAATAGCACACAAAAGAGTGATTTCAGTATAAGAATTGGAAGATAAAAGAGCAGTGCTGAAGGAACTGCAACACCTGTCATATAAAGGTCAACAAGCTATTTATAGTAAAATCACCATGATTCTGAATTTCATTGTGGGGATATGTGTCGTAGTACGAACTTACCTTATTTTCCCTGTTAAAATAGCGTAAAATAGTACTTTTCCCCCTTAACCTTTTGAATTGCGTTGCCATGGCAACAAGGGGGACACCAGGGATGTTACTTGTAGGACAAGCATTCTGACCCCCAAGACCCTAATCCTGCCAAAAGTTTCAATAAACTTGACGCTGCGAACTTCATTTTAATTTTGTCCGCACCTTGCTAAATATTATGGACCCTTACCTCATTAAGTAATTTCATTTATTATCTATTTGGCGTTTTTAAACATTAAAAGGTAGTTTTAAATACTTTAATATTGGAAGAATATCAGGAATTGTACATTACTTGTCCCCCCCCCGATTTATAAGCAAATATATAAATGTATAAGCAAATCTACTATCTGAGATCAACAGGAGCATTGGTCTTGGTTGGGCTGCCTCCGACGGGTGAATAACATTATGAAAAACAGCATAACAAGTATGGCGATTTAAAGAGAAGGTGTTCAATTTAATACAGCCTACCATTCTGACATATGGCTGCGAGGAAATGGAATGAGCAGTGCTATGATAGAGAAGCTTTGCTGTTGCCACAACGAAAAAATGGAACGAATATGCTTGGCAATTACTATTCGAGATAAGAAAGAGCACATCTGGATTCGACAACAAACTTAGGATAAGCAGACAATCGATCACTCAACAAAGCAAAACATAGGTGGGGAGGACATGTGGCAAGACTCAGTGATACTAGATGGACCATCGTTGTGACAGAATGGACCCCCAAAGAATGGACGAGAAAGCCAGGATCGCACAAAGATAAGGGAGAGATTGATCTCATCAGGCAAATTGGTCCCACTGGGCAAGAATAGCAAATGACAGGTGCCTCCTCTACTCAGAGTGATCATGCCCTGCGATATGGACCTTCGGAACCCAATTGACAAAGAGTTTATCAAAAAATAAGAAAGATATTAATGATGACATCACAAGAGAAATCCTGAATCCACCCATCCTCCGCGCAGACGATTGTCATACTCATGACCTCATTCAAGTTAAAACGAGGAAAGAATCCAGCTGCGGCTCTCAAACAAAGATTTGCAAGAGAAAAAAAAGGGGGGTAATCGAGGCTTGGGCAACTCATTGGAATTGTATTAATTTTTGGTGCTGCCAAGTGTAAAACTGCAACAATTACAACAAGGGAAAGACGCTGCAACGTCCATTTAAGTTCTACACTTTTAAGACACAACTCTGGAAGGGGTTCTCAACGGAGTCGATTTAACTTGACATCTCCATCAGTAAGGACCGCCTGTCATGGTCGCCTGTGATTATCAAAATGGTCTAAAAAAACTGCCGTCCGTCAGCGGACTAGGATTGATCCTCGAGCTGTGTACCCCTATCTTGAGACAACTCCAGGGCTGTTATATATCAAACCCATGCTTAAATCTAACATGGAATATGCAAGCTCAGCATTGTGTGGAACAGCACCCACCACACTATCTAAACTTGATACAATCCAGAGACATGCCATCTCCATCATTGGTATCCCTGAGAGTGAGCTCACCTCTCACTACATCCAACCATTGAGTCATCGCGGGGCGGTTGGAATTGTGACTCTTTCGCACCGCATGTTTTATGGATGAGCAGCAGATCTCCTTAGCCAGCTGCTACCTGAGTTGATTTCAGTCGACCCTCGCCTTAGGCGCTCAGTCAGGACTCACACAGCAGTCCCATTTTCCCATTCTCTCTAGGCTTATGGAACGCCCTTCCTGCTCATGTAGTATCAAACCAAGACTTGCAGAGCTTCAAAAGGGAGATTAATCGCTATCTTGGCGCCAATCCGTCAGCCTTCCTAATCAGATAATTGTTGTTAATACCTTGGTAAACATCTAAGGACGACAAGAAGATGACGAAGAACGTGAAAAACAACACACAAAATACCAACAAAATTAAAGACAAGAAAAAAAAATGCACAAGTAGAATAAAAAACAGCAGAGAATACATTCTGTTTTTTATTAGACGTAAATGGTTAAGGGAACGTATTAGCGTTTTAACGAAATACGCGTTCTATGAACACATTTCTACCTATGGATAGGTTTCCTTTTAATTCCGATATGATGGTTTCCTCTTTGACGTCATAATTTCTATAATAAATGTGGTCAGCAGGGAAAAAACAATTATAAGCATTCGCCACTTAGTAACAACCCTATTTTACACATGCAATTTTCGTAATTGCTGTAACTTTTTTGTGAACAAAAAGGGCTACGATACTATGATTATATTTTCTTGTGTTCTTTGTATTTTTATTCAGCTGAGCATTTTAAAAGGTTTTTCTCTAGCGACATAAAAGCACCTTGAGCAAATATACGTATGAGTTATCAAGACGAGGTCTTTAGCCCTTTTAGTTATCATTGTTTAGATATCAGATCAAAGCCAGGGAGAGAAGAAGCGACAGTTCTGATTAAATGAATGTGCCAAACATTTCTGACATCTAAAATCTAAACAAACATTTGAATGTCGAGCTCTTCATCATTAATCGCTTTATGTGCAAAACATAGATGACATTGTCTGGTGCAATCTTCAAGTGAACATGCAGTAAAAACATCAACCTCGACAATTATTAATCTCTCATTATTTTCCTTATATTGTTTAATGAAGAAATGCCAAATATGATAAAATCCAACGTTGCAATAATCTTACGTACACCGACAAGCCAAGAATACCTGATAGGGGTACATTAAAAACATGGAATACTTTGAGCGACCTAACATCATGCTATAATACAAACGACCTCTGTGTCACTTCATTCACGAAGAGACATATTACAAAACAAAACAAAACAAAACAAAAAAAAAAAACGAAAAAAAAAGGAAAAAGAAAGAAAATGGAAGAGCCACAGCATGACCAGCAACAAAATTGAGACAGAAAAAAGTATTAAGGGAAATTATTTAAGCTTACAAACCATCGCAAACGTTATGGTTAGATTGATCCATGGTTTTTGAAACGGCATGTATCATTATCGCCATTTTGGTAACACAAACTAAAATCATTAGCATCTGCTTCCATTGATACTCTACCTGACGTATGTATAAAGAGACAACATATCTTACTTCAACGGTTAGTGTAAAACGCATAAGCGCATAAGAGCATAAGACTGCATAAGCATAAGTGCATAAGAGTGCATAAGCATACTCGCATAAGAGCATGAGAGTGCATAAGTATAAGAATAACCGTATATACTGAACATAATCGCTTAAGAGTGCATAAGCATAATAATAACCGTATATACGGAATATAATCGCATAAGAGTGCATAAGCATAATAATAACCGTATATACGAAACATAATCGTATAAGAGTGCATAAGCATAATAATAACCGTATATACGGAACATTTCGCATAAGAGCATAATCGCATAAGAGCATAATCGCATAAGAGTGCATAAGCATAAGAATAATCGTATATACGGAACATAATCACATAAGAGTGCATAAGCATAAGAATAACCGCGTATATTCGAAGCATAAGCGCATAAGAGCATAGACGCATAAGAACACAAGAGTGCATAAGCATAAGAATAGGGGTGCATAAGCATAAGAATAACGGTATGTATATTATTTCGTTAATTCCATGGGTGCCTACTGTATGGGGGGGGAATAATCAAAATTATATGAAAAAAACCAACAAACAAACAAAACGATAAAAAGAAAAACAGTGAAAAAATCATTGCGGTCAATTATGTTATTTTAAAAATCCAATCCAAAATCTTTGCTGGGACTTTTCATAAAATGGCTGTCACAATAAAACGAAAAAGGGCCATATAGTCGGGTGTGTATGGTACACCCCCCGTGCACCCCCACATAACTTACCCACACCAACTTTTTTAGGTGGCTTTTAGGGTCCTAAAACACTTTTGGGATGTTAACAGTGAAAAAATCCCGATGCTCTCGAGATATCCAAGATGGCCGCCAAAATTGGTCAAAATTTGAAAAAAAAGTCAAATATCAGCTAAGTAATACCAATAAAGCACAAATAAAATGGCTAGTTATATGTTTTTAACCCTCCCAAACTCATTATTGGTATTATTGTTTTGCTCTAATGCTTCAAATCCAAGATGGCGGCCAATATGGCTGCCAAAAGGAGTAAAATGTGAGAGAACTCGAATATTAGCCAAAAATTCTGATCAAAGAATAAATGAGATTATGTTTCAACCCATAGAAACTAATTTAAAGAATACTTTTGTTCTGTTTCAATGCACTAAATTCAAGATGGCCAGCAAAATGGTCTAATTTTAGAGGAAAAGTCAAATTTATTGGCCGAAAATACAAGCGGTAAATGATAACAATCCATATTTAATTGGATTGTCCACTGCTTTAACACACATTTGGTATAAAGAAATACAACTTTGATGGCAATACAGGTCCTTCTGACCAAACTGGTTCCATAAAGTCTCCACATCGTGTCCAACCATGTTCTGTAGGAGGCGGTATATCCTGAATCTGACCTATTCCATTGCACCATCCTGTAATTTGCACGCTTGTTGTGAGGAAGCCGAGACGCACTTTATTGTGTAAATAAAAAGAAATACCATTTTGTTAAAAATCTGGAGGTGTCTCAATAAAAGCAAAATTATAACCTATAGACGTTTTATATAGCGATTGTCTACCGCTTTAGCGCACTTGGTAGTATAAAAAATAACATTGTTTTAAATCTGGAGGTATCTCAAGTATAGCAAAATTATATAGACATTTTATATTTTTTTTTTTTTTTTTTTTTCTTCTGACCAAACTGGTTCCATAAAGTCTCCACATCGTGTCCAACCATGTTCTGTAGGAGGCGGTATATCCTGAATCTGACCTATTCCATTGCACCATCCTGTAATTTGCACGCTTGTTGTGAGGAGCCCGAGACGCACTTTATTGTGTAAATAAAAAGAAATACCATTTTGTTATAAATCTGGAGGTGTCTTTATATAGCGATTGTCTACCGCTTTAACGCACTTGGTAGTATAAAAAATAACATTGTTTTAAATCTGGAGGTATCTCAAGTATAGCAAAATTATTAACTATAGACATTTTATATAGCAATATCCACCGCTTTAACACACACTTGGTAGTATTTATATATAAAAAAGAAATACCACTTTGTTATAAATCTGGAGGTATCTAAAAAAAATTATAAGCTATAGGCATTTTATATAGCGATTGTCTGCCGCTTAGGTTATGACATAGGATTTAGTCGCTGCTATAGTCACCAAGACCGGTGTGAAAGCAGATATAGTCCGGTGGGAGCCATAGTCCGGGGCTCCATAGACGATAACGGAATAAAGCGTGAAACTAATGTTGCGTAAAGAGTCAACTGAATCGATTGCCCTATTGTTCACCATTGTTCCCGGACTATGAGTACGCCGGACAATGGTTACTTCTACACCTGAACAGTCCGATTCATTTGGATCATCTTTATCCATATCAATATCTTCCTCATCTGACATTTCCTCTTCATTGACTTAAGCCAAGATGTCTGCAAGACGTGATGGCAATACGGGTCCTTCTGACCAAACTGACTCGATAAAGTCTGCACATCGTGTCCAACCATGTTCTGTAGGAGGTGGTATGTCCTGAATAGGCACATCTTAAGTTACTAGCTGTTTTGCCAAGTTGGGAGTTTGGAAGTAGATGGTGAGGTAATAGCTGAGAGGAATTTGTGTGTTATGGATTGTCCTAGGTCAAGGAAGTTAATAAAGTAAGGGCCGTCGTGCTTAAGAAGATGGTTAGTGATGGTCAGACCATTAGGAGCTCATCTAAAGTTGATCTGCCTAAGCTTCCACCATGCAAGCAGTCTCTGCTTCCTCATAACAAGCTTGCAAATTACAGGACAGTGCAATGGAATAGGTTAGCTTCAGGATATACTACCTCCTACAGAACATGGTTGGGCACGATGTGGAGGCTTTATCAAGTGTGTGTGTTGAAGCGGTGGACAATCGCTGTATAAAATGTCTACAGGTTAGTTATGCTTTTATTTGAGATACTTCCAAATATACAACAAAATGGTATTTCTTTTTATTTATACTACCGAGTGTGTGCTAAAGCGGTGGACAATGGCTATATAAAATGTCCATAGGTTAAAAGTTTGCTTTTATTTGAGATGTCTCCAGATAACAAAATAGTATTTCATTGTATTTATACTACCGAGTGTGTGTTAAAGCTGTGAACAATTGCTATATAAAATGTTTATAGGTTATAATTTTGCTTTTATTTGAGATACCTCCAGATTTATAACAAAATGGCATTTCTTTTTATTTATACTACTAAGTGTGTGTTATTGTCGTGGACAATCGCTGTATTAAATGTCTATAGTTAATAATTTTGCTTTTATTTGAGATACCTCTAGATTTAACAAGTGCGTTAAAGCGGTGGGCAATCGCTATAAAACTTCTAGGTTCTACCTCCGGATATATAACAAAATGGTATTTCTGCAACCAAGTGTGTCTCTGCTTCCTCATAACAAGCGTGCAAATTACAGGACGGTGCAATGGAATAGGTCAGATTCAGGATATACCGCCTCCTACAGAACATGTTTGGACACGATGTGGAGACTTTATGGAACCAGTTTGGTCAGAAGGACCCATATTGCCATCAAAGTTGTATTTCTTTATACCAAATGTGTGTTAAAGCAGTGGACAATCCAATTAAATATGGATTATGTTATCATTTACCGCTTGTATTTCGGCCAATAATGCATGACTCTTCCTCTGAAATTAGACCATTTTGCTGGCCATCTTGAATTTAGTGCATTGAAACCGAACAAAAGTATTCTTTAAATTAGTTTCTATGGTTTGAAACATATTATCTGATCATCTCATTTATTCTTTGATCAGAATTTTTGGCTAATATTCGAGTTTTCTCACATTTTACTACTTTTGGCAGCCATATTGGCCGCCATCTTGGATTTGAAGCATTAGAGCAAAACAATAATACCAAAAATGAGTTTGGGAGGGTTAAAAATATATAACTAACCATTTTATTTGTGCTTTATTGGTATTACTTAGCTGATATATGACTTTTGTTCACATTTTGACCTATTTTGGCGGCCATCTTGGATATCTCGAGAGCATCGGGATTTGTTCATGTTAACATCCCAAAAGTGTTTTAGGACCCTAAAAGGCACCTAAAAAGTTGGTGTGGGTAAGTTCTGTGGGGGGTGCACGGGGGGTGTACCATACATACCCAACTAATATGTCGGGTGTTGATCCTCACCTTTATATTTAGCTCTGTTGAGCTGCCTTTGGCAGATTTTGAAATATGGATATAAAATAAAAATGGTCACTTTTAGGTTATCAACCAATTTAGAAATCTGATTTCGAATCTAAAATGCAAGGATTCCTTTCCTATGTGCATTACATGTAAGTGATTATGGATGCCATAGTTTGAAACTACTGGTAACTGGAATCTCTACCTAATTACCTCCTAATTTACACCCCGCAATACAAATTGCATCAAAGCCAAATGTGGCAAGTTCAGTAATTCGCAAATATGCCAATAAGCATGACTTGTCAATCAACAGAGACGCTAAAGGAACTTTATATACACTTTGTTGTCAACGTTGAGGGTAAAATTCTGCAAATTAAAAGTACTTTGAACATTTAATATATGCATTATTTTTTTTTAATAAAGGAAATATTGGGCAAAATTCACATAATTATGAGCACTTTTATCCACTATAGCTCATTAACTAAACTACATGATTATAAGATACACGCCAAAAGACGCGTACATGGAAATCTAATCACGGTCAGATTTGCTCAACACCAATCGTAGTGATTTTTGTAGGCCCATAAAGATCATCTACGATTACGATTATTCAAAGCATGGGTCCAGGAATTTTGTAATTTCAGTAAATTCCCTTACAATCAATCACTGCCCTCAATCCTACATTTGGTCTCTATGAATTCTCCGATATAGACCGTGCTCCTTTTACAACCGATTAGAATCCTTCTGATGTTTTCCCCCATCTCAAGTTAGAATTTAATATGCATAATGCCCATTGTCTTAGTGTATGTATACCTGCAGGTAAGGTGTACTTATCCTTCCAATTTTTCCTTATTTTTTTTTTTCCTTTTCCTTATGCCTAAGGTCTGCGAATTTGTGGACCTTTGGCAATACGATTCATGTTTATTAAATGATCTTATATACCCTGCCGGTGCTCTTCAAATGTGCTTACGTTCCTATATGCCTAAAACGGTTAGTCACCTCTTATGGTTTTTAACGCTCTATGCCTTATAATACTGTTTGATGCTGATGGGCTAACATGTCTCCGTTATCGGTTAGTTTCGCTTATGTGCTTTATGCTTTTATGCATTATAATGCTATGGTAATTAAACGGTTATCATCTCTTATGCACTCTTTTGCGCGTATGCTCCCGTATCTAAGACGGTTACTCGTATCTCTATGCTTATGCCATCTATGCTCTTCTTATGCGGCCATATTATTCTTATCAATCTTATGCTCTTCTGCGCCGTATTAACGGTTATTCCTTTATGCTTATGCAGTCTTATGCTCTTATGCGCGGTATCTCTTTTTTATTATGCGCTTATGCTCTTATTTGCTTATGCTGACATACGGGTTATTCATAAATGGTATGCAGTCTATGCTCTTATGCGCTTGTTCATTCAGGTCTTATGCTCTTATGCGCTTATGCTCGAAATTAAATTCCTTATGCTTCCGTTTATACGGTTATTCTTATTCTTATCATTCTTATGCCCTTATTGCGCTTATGCGTTTTACACTCACCGGTCACAATACGGGGATTAAAATTTTGGTAAAATGCTTCAATCATCATTGAAATGTCACAAATTCTCTTTTCTTCCAGTTCAAGGAGTAAAAGAGTCACTTATCAATTATTCCTCCTCAGAATGCTTTAGTTAAAGTAAGGTCAAAATAGGTTAAAGTATAACAAATCTTTTGGACATGGTTAAAATGTGTAAATGCTTTCAATGTAAATAAGAATGGCCATGTTAACAGATAAAATGTATATTTTGCTATATACACGGAGGACATATTTAATGCAATGAAGTAATAGTTCAGGCCATCAGGGTTATTTAAACAAAATAAACTAAACATCAATCGGCGCTGAAGACTGGGCCGATGCAGTGCCTACCAACCTAAATAAAACAACAAGTCGTGAGACGTAGTGATAAGGTTTACCTCTCTATAAAGGGTTAAGTTCATGCCATATTTCTACCTCAAAGGGACATCTTACCAAGAGCAAACCTATACCATTTTTGGGGGGAATCCTTGTGGTTAGATAGATAGCTGCAACTACTTTCAATTCCATTCGGGCATTTTGAAAATCAAACCATGTACAAAAGAGTTTGTATCCTTTGACTTATTTCGAACTGTACATCGTTCATTAACCACTGTACAACCATGCCACCATTGACTTTTTAATATTTAAGACTTTAGGATTTGAGATATTTTTATAACTTTATTAACTAACTATACACTTTATAATCCTTATAATGAGATAAATACATTGGTGTACATCTAAACACAATTTGTCCTGATTCAATTTGACTGTTCATTTGTGAGGGTATGGTGGGTATAGTGGGATATTTTGGAAAGCTCACACCATTGAACCAGGATTATTGTCACATCAAAACCATGGACTTCTCGTCCAGTATAATGCGACGACATAATTAAAATCAAAATATGTATAATGGACTTACTGAAACTAAGTACTCTAATTATACAGTGTGTCCCCAAAAAAACGCAACACTTGGTGTCAGCCGCAATAGGTTTTGAACAAAAACACATTATTACTTGTTCTTTATTTTAATGTAAGATTACACTGTTAGCGAACGTCCTAGAAAAAATCATAGTGATAGAGTCAATAGTTTAAAGATATGACCCTAACAATTAAGTAACCTGCAGGCACCCATTTTACAAAAAAAAAATGAGGGGCTTGTAACCACAAGACTGGCAATGAAGAACAAAATGGCAAATACACTTTTGATTGCAATCAACATTTACTTGTCCAAATTTCTTGCAGAACAACTTCTACTGGATCAAATAACTGCATTGACATAAGTATTATTTAACTGATAATGATAAAACAGTAATTTATTGGTGATAAAATACGTTTCAAGACGATATAAAACTATGACTAAGTCGTAGACAAACTCCGCATTACATGAATGATAAAATGCGTTGGGCTGCACTTGCTTGTTAATGAAAATATGTTACAAATTCTTCAACTTTATGAAAGTAAACATATGTTTTTTCAACAAAACACTCAAGACCAATGCAGTGATATTCATTCTTTCGATTACATTTTGGTTTAATAACTCTTTTGTAGTGCCTCCCAAAATGAAGATTACTGATTAGCTCTAATCCAGTTCTGTCGAATGTTTTTGCAAAATAGAAGATTTTGTTGATCATCAATTCCTTTTCCTCCATCTTTTAAGTGTGTTAAAATGCATGTTCTTTCAATGGAAACATTTCATATGTTATATCTGTTGCAGTAACTGTCTTAAAAAAAGGAAAATGGTGGTTGGACTTAGGGAATCATATTGGTGGTTGGCGCAAAAACGTAACAGTGCCCTATTGTAGTTATTTGTAGCGCCTCAATTGGTTAAAGGTACTGCAGGTTACTTGATTTTGGGGTCATATCTAAAAAAATCACCTTGATGAAAGTTCAGGGACATTAGCTACAGTCCCATGCTACGTAGAAGAAGTAGTCACGTGCTTGTTCAAAACACTTATGGCGCCTGTCAACCCAAGTGGTTGCGTTTTTTTTGGGGGGGGGGGAAACACACGGTACATAAAGAAACATATGCATAATAATGGTATCAGACGGCACTGGCCTGTCTGGACAGAAGTCAATTCAATTCACGAGTATATGGACCCCTAACTTAATCATGTTAATAGGACCTCCGTTTTCTATTCAATTTAAAAGTTTGTTCGGCACAAGATGTGAAAGCTGATATAGTCAGGCGGGAGCCACTAGTCAGGGTCCATAGACGACAACGGAATAAAGCGTGAAACTAATTTACGTAAAGAGTAAACTGAATCGAGTGACCTATTCTTTACAGTTTGTAACGGGCTATGAGTACGCCGGACATAATGCTTCTACACCGGTTACCGGCATTTTATATAAGGTGAATGATTTTCGATTTCTCCTAATAACGGGCAGGTTAAATTGCATAAAATGGGGTCACGCGGCACGAGGTTTGGGTCCGCCACAAAAGATGTTAGGTCACAATTTGCCACACAACTTATTGCTCATGAGTTTTGTTCACCTTCGTTCTTCTTTCGACATAATAATGCAATATACGATCAAAGTTATTGAAACACCAGTAGAACCTCAAACTTTATTTATCGGTGAGAGAGGACGGACGGTCATTTGTTGCCACATTCATGAAAAATAAGATTAATAAATCGGGTGGTGTATAACACCTGAAATCTTTTCGAGCAGTGTTGCATGCATAAGAACATGGCGCTACAAAATTTCCATTGCAAAATTTGCTGCAGTGGAATTGTTGAAATCCATATGGGCGGCCATCATGTCCGCAATCTTAAATTCTATTAGTATTCTGATAGAGACAAAACATTGGTGCTACCCCAGGTGAGGGTTAGTGATGTGGATTTGATAATATGGGTGGCCAAAATCAGATTACCTAAAACCTCGATCATAGGCCGCCTTGGAAGCTGAGGAAATTTTTTCGAGAAGGCAAAAATCATAATCAGCGCCCTCTTGCAATAATAAAAGTCTAAATTCACTTGTTAAAAATTGCCCGAATTTGAAAGGACGCACTAAATCGTTTGTCGCTATAGGGCGCTTTCAGGGAGGTCAAAGATTAACTTGGCAAGACTTGTCCAGAACTTCACAAGCAAGCAGAGATTACAAAAGAATGCACTTGCGAAATATTGAAATGTTCAGGTGAAGATTACAATAATGCATGGCACCGCATGTATAATGGTACTTCGCAGCCGGTTATCTGGAGAGCCAAGAAAAGCCATTCAACAAAATCTCCCTTCCGGTTGAAAGGCCTCCTGATAAACAAAAGAGGTTCTATATAGATAGAGAGGCAAAACGTTTCGTCCTCTTAGAAATTCATGATCGCATGTTTTGACGACCAAAAAGAAAACATCGAGTAACAACAATAGAAAGCAATGGCTGCCTCCGCTTCTTCCACATCTGGGGTGCCGCTTTGCATATACAATAATCGGTAGTGACACAAATGAGTTATGTGTTAGAGGTGGCAGGTGTAATAATAGTGCCACTTGGCTCATGGTGCCTCAGATACGCTTTTTCTATAATGCAATGCGCGCTTAGGTGAAAAGATGTATTCATTGAGGCGGTTTATTTAAATCAAGCGACTCTGACGTTCTTTCATTCGTTGTGTGGCCCATGGGTAGGACAAAAATTTAACACCCATAGCACCCAACATCCAACAAATGATTATTTTGCCGGTGTTTGAATCGAATGACATTATGGGGGTATACAAGCACCAAACTAATAATTATTCCGTGCAAATTCCAAAAGTCAGCGCCCAGCACGGAGACTGGTTTTGAATGGGATTCACCCCCTTGCTGATAAACCTGGGCGGTAGACAAGGAGATGGAAAGTGAACGAATAGTGAGAATGAAGTACATATAACAGCGGAATTATCCCATTGTGAAACTCAGTTAGATTTAAAACTTGGAGATTATGCCTTTGATTTAAGTAGGGTATCCGACTTACGGACAGGACTGATTCAGCCTCTTCACTTCGTATACATTTAACCTCGGGTGACCTGAACAGGGAAGATTGTAAAACCGACGATTTTCATTCCCACCCTTTAATAGCAAAAATATCGCTTTTATCACCTTTTTCGAAACTGTAAGTCATCCAGTGATTCAGTTCTACCAAATACAAATTCAATGTTCAATATGGTCTATTATATTTAGTTATAATTTACAAGCACATTTTTGATGAGAAATTAAAAAAAATGCAAATGTTTCATTGCCATTTATTCTGATATTTGCGGGGGAATGCGGAATTTAGTGATACAAATGTGGAAAGATAATCGTTGGTATTTGGCGAAGTTGAGCCATTGAGAAAGACCAAAACTTCCCCCCCAATTTTGTGGCAATTGTGTTAAAATCAGCAAAATCAATAAGGTCATCTTAAAGCCCAACATATTACTCTTTCCAACGATGGGTAATTTGTTCATGTGCGGCATGGATAACCGACTAATCATGTTTTTGAACAATGTGACAAAGTGAGGTTGGGACCAAGTTTCAAGTATTGCTAACATAAATCCGTATTCAATTTTCCCCCTTTCTCACTTCAGCATGCAAGTGAATGGGATTTCTATTGAAACTTGGTCCCAAGATCATTAAATTCGGGAAAAGCGTTACCTTTTGCTCTTGGACAGCAAATGCTAAACCCTAGGCAAGACACCCAAAGTATTATCGTGCATACATTAGCTCGCCAACGCTGAATCGTGGTTGAATAATGGCGAGGTCATAATCTATTTGTATTAAGCTGCAAATTTTTATTAACACTTAAGTGACCGGGGGTCCTAGGGACCCCCAAAATTTGTTTTCCCGCTGGCCGCTTTAAACGCCTGGGATTTTTTGCGGCCGAATTTTTGTAATTTGTCTGACTTTTAAATGCCGCTTTCTTTCATACCAAAAAATTAAAATCGGCCAAAGCCGTTAATGAGATAATTAAGTGGGGTCCCATGGAACCCCCCCCCCCCCCGCCCTTGGTACTAACGGCAGTTTTGAGACTATTTTTAAAAATATAATAGAAACCGAGAACCAAAGCAAAGTTTTTTTTTTTTGCTGAGATAAGTTTCACACATACATGTAAAGTAAACTATTATTAGTAACATTAAAATAATTAACCCTTTATGTGCTAAAACCACAATTTCATCAGGTAACGTTGCCAACCATTACTGTACCACCTCTATGGAATGACGTATGTTTTGCAACACCCCCCGGTTTAACAAAAAAAAAAAAAAAAAACAAAAAAAAAAAATACAGGATTCCCCAAAACTGCTTGCTGGTTTGGTAAAATAAAAGTATTTGGGTCTTCTAGAATAGATATCAACATAAATAAGTTTTCAAAATGTTTTGATGTAACGCAAGTTGGGGGGGCTCATTTGAATTTTTCCGTCTTTGCCCAATGTTTTGCCCCTAATTTTTTGCACCCAAAATACAAATCTCATTTTTTATTATTGCTGATTTGGGGTTGTCCTTATGACCTTCCCAGTGGTCTAATTTCGTGCCAAAATTCCATCGGAAAAGTAGTTTCCTTAGTGGGGTCCCAGGAACCCCCCCTGGTCACTTAAGTGTTTCCACGACTGACTAGATCATGAAAAACTGACATTGCGTTTCTTTGACGACACATGTTGGATGTTAAAACCAAAGAGTTTTCTATATAGATAGAGAGCAAACGTTACGTAATCTTTAGAAATTCACCCTCTCGCATGTTTTGCCGACCACAAAAGAAAACCTAGAGTACCCACAAAGAAAGCATGGCTGCCTCCGCTTCTTCCACAACTTTGTGGGTGCCGCTTTTGCATATACACTAATCGGTGTGATACAAATTAATGTATGTGTTGAGTGGCCAGGTGTAAAATAGTGTACCTGGATCATTTGTGCTCAGATACTCTTTTTTTCTCATAAATGCAATGCGCGCTTAGTAAAAGATTTATTCATTGAGGCGGTTTATTTAACGACTGATGTGTCATTTCAGTTGTTGGATGTTGTGTGGCCATGGGTAGGACAAATTTAATAAAACCACCCAATAAGCACCCAACATCCAACAACTGATTATATTGGCGGATTGTTTGTATCGATTTAACATTATGTGTGTATACACACACCCCAACTGATTAATTATTAATCCGTGCCATATTCCAAATGGTCCACGCCCAGCCTGACGACTGGTTTTATGCGTTTCACCCCCTTGGTTAAAACTAGTTGAGATTTACCACACTCATTTAATCACACCACTCTATTGATTATAACCAACGCGGTCAATAATTATCTGTAGATTGTACATGTTTTTTATGACGTGGCATATATTTGCACGTCCAGGGTCCTTGACTCAATTAAAGGTTTATTTTTCAGCAGATGCGAAAACGTTATGTTTGTAGCTCAAAATTCGTCGAAATTGTTAAAGGAATGGTCCGCCGCTTTAAAGTATATAAAGTTTTTCATTTGATAGAAGTCTCCACCCCAGTACCCCCCATCTGCAAAGTTCACGCCGAAATTTGCAATCCCGTTTTGGATAAAGCAGCAAGCGAGATTTTTTATGATACCACCCTCATATACCGCTTATACTGATGTGTTGTTACTTACGGTACGGCCGATTTTTATAGTTGATTCTAACTTCTGCTTACTCCTAAAAAGTTTGAGACGGATTAAATCAAAGAAAAGTTCACGGGGACATTGAACAGCAGCAACTTTCTATCTGCAGTCTCAATCTTATACTCAATGCTATCCACCTATGTGGCAGACAACCCATGTTCTGCGAATACTTTGAAAAATCAATAGTTTTTTACGGGAAAAGCTCATGTACACAACCTTTAAATCTCTCTTAGTATTTCTGATAGAGACAAACATTTGGTGCTACCCCAGGTTAGGGTTAGTGATGTGATTTGATAATATGGCTGGCCAAAATCAGATATACGCCCGAAATCATGAAAGGTGCAAAGAGAGATTTTGGGACATCTCCATATTGTGTCTTTGTAGTGATTTCATAGATAAGACCCCAATAGATATCTTACCTTGTATGTGGCTACAGAATGCCTTGAAAGTGAAAACAAAAGGCAATTTTGAGATGATAAATTTAAATATAAAACATAGGCTAAATTTACTATTTGCTCCTAAAGTAAATTAGAAATTTCACAATTTGTGTACCAAAGAAATGATTTTCAGCTTAATCCTTTCACATGGAGATATTTTTGATAGAAAGCTTTATAAGATTTGTAAGGGTGCACTTCCAGCAAAATTTATCAGTAGCGAAATTACTACCCTCCGAGAAATCGCTAAATATCGGGAAAAGTTGAAATCACATTTAGATATAAGGTAAAAAGAATGTCCTGCGAACAAAGTGTGCAACTGTTCATTTTCGAAAACGCGAGGTAACTTAAATAGTCCATGATGACATACATTTTTGATACAAAATCTATTGAAAGCGCAAGAGTTATGTACAATTACACACCAGAAATGTCAGATATGAGTTTCTAACTGGTACAGAGCCCAGAATTCTGTCTCTTTCACAAGCAGTTTATGAGTTATGGTCAATTTCATAATTTCGGGCAATATTGGATTTCGCGGTGGCCATATTGGATTTGATGATAATGTTGTGATCAAATCACATCCAGAACCCGTCCACTAGCTAGATTCCCTGTGCTTGAAAAACTGGATATAGTGCACAGAAGTATGGCGATTTTAATAAATTTGAGAATGATGGCGGCCATATTGGATTTCTAGAAAATGCCACTACACGAATTTTTTAGCTTAAGTCCTAATAAACTAAAATCTATCAATAGAGATATCTGTACTCATTTTTACCCTGCACTTATAATTCCCCCTTACTAAATTGTTTTTCATACAGTTACGGTTATAAGGGTTCCCTGAAATTCAAGGACATTTCGTTGCATAAGTTTTCTTAGAACTGCATGCTTATAAATTAAAAAAAAGTTGTTGCGTTTCAAAAAACACTTTTGGTATCAACACAGACCCCATTTTCCTAAAAATGACGTTTTTGGAAAAAAGTGGCATTTTGCTGTATTCGAAGGTCTAAAGTCAACAAATTCATAATTTGCAACAACGAATTTCCTTTATTTTTTATCCCCCTGCCTTGAAAAGGCTAAGGGATAATTGCGAGGGCTGTAGCATTGGGTTATGCTTAAAAAAATGTCCGTAAATTTACGGAAATTTCTGGCAGCAGTATTTCCCTTCATTTTTAGGGTAAATTTCAGAAATTTTCTGTCATTACCGTAACTTTGACAGTAATTTTACAGAAATTTGTCTCATATTATGGAAAAAAATATGTATTTTAACAGTAAATTTTTCCGTAATTTAATACGGAACCAAAAAAAAAAAATCCGAACATTGCGCCAGAAATTTTGACAATATTTTCCCTTAAATTAACATTTTTAGCTAGTTGTTTATTTTTTTTGTTTTTTATTTTATTGTTTTCTAAACAGATTTTTCCGTAAATTTACGGAAAATCTGTTTTCTAATTTACGGAAATTTTTAACAGTGATATTATGTGTTCCAGTTGGTTTAGTTTTCGTTTTTTAGGACTCTTCTTCGAAAAGTTGAAGTCCGATTTAAACCAGTTACTTGGACGGTTATTATTGCAAGAGGCGTATTTTGATTTTCAGCCTTCCGAGAATTTCCTAGCTTCCAAAGGGGCCTATGCATCTGAGGTTTTACGGATACGCCCGGACCGGAATCAGGAAAGGGTGCATAAAGAGAGATTTGGGGACATCACTTATTTTGTTGTGTGAGTTCAGAGATAAGACCCCAATAGATATCTGACCTTGTATTTGGTACAAGAAATGCCTTGAAAGTGAAAACAAAAGGCCACTTTGAGATGATAAATTTAAATATAAAACATAGCTAAATTACTATTGCTCCTAAAGGAAATTAGGAATTTCACAAGTTGTGTACAAAGAAATGAGGTTCAGCTTAATACTTGCACAGGAGATATTGTTGATAGAAAGCTTTATAAGATTTGTAAGGGTGCACTTCCAGCAAAAATTTATCAGTAGCGAAATTACTTACCCTCCGAGAAAACGCTCTAAATATCGGGAAAAGTTGAAATCACAATTTAGATTAAGGTAAAAGAATGTCCTGCGAACAAAGTGTGCAACTGTCATTTTCTGAAACGCAACAGGTAAACTTAAATATTCCCATGATAGAACATTGAACATTTTTGTACAACAATATATTGAAAGAGCAAGAGTTATGTACAATTACACACCAGAAATGTCAGAATGAGTTTCTAACTGGTTACAGCGCCAGAATCTGCTTTTTCACAACAGCAGTTTATGAGTTTTTATGGCAATTTCATAATGTCGGCAACATTGGATTTCGCGGTGGCCAGATTGGATTGATGTATGTTGTGATCAGCACAACAGAACCCGTCCACTAGCTAGATTCCCTGTGCTTGAAAAAATGGATATAGTGCACAGAAGTATGGCGATTTTAATAAATTTGAGAATGAGTGGCGGCCATATCGATTTATAGAAAAGGCCACACTACACGAATTTTTTAGCTTAAGTCCTAATAAAACAAAATCTACAATTGAAATATCTGTACTCATTTTTACCCTGCACTTATAATTCCCCCTTACTAAATTGTTTTCATACAGTTCGGTTATAAGGGTCCATGAAATTCAAGGACCATTCGTTTGGGCAATTTAGTTTTCTTAGAAAACTGCTTATGCTTATAATATTTAATTAAAAAGGTGTTGCGTTGTCAAAAAAACACTTTTGTATCAACACACAGACCCATTTTCCTAAACATTGACGTTTTGGAAAAAAAGTGGACCTTTTTTAGTTTTTTGCTTTTTTTAATTTTTCAAAATTGCATAATTTGCAAACAACGAATTTACTGATTTTTATCCCCCTGCCTTGAAAGGCAGAGGGGGATATTGCAGGAGGGCGTGCATTGTCGCTAAAAAAATGTCCGTAAATTTACGGAAATTTCTGCAGCGTATGTCCAGTCATTTTTAGGGTAAAATTTTACCAAGGGACAATTTTGTCAATTAACGGAACTTTGACAGTAATTTTACAGAAATTTGTCTCATATTATGGAAACAAATATGTATTTGTGTATTTTAACAGAATTTTTACGTAATTTAAAATTACGGAACCAAAAAAGAAACAAAATCCGGTAAAATTATTGCTGCCGAAATTTTGAAATATTCCGTAAATTAACATTTTAGCTGATTTTTTTATTGTTTTTTGTTGTTTATTTTTATTGTTTTCTAAAAACAGATTTTTTACGGAAAATCTTATGTTCTTAATTTACGGAAATTTTTAACAGTGAATACTTGTGTTCCAGGTGTGGTTAGGTTGTCGTTTTAGACATCTTTCTTCCGAAAAGTTGAAGTCCGATTTATTAAACCAGACTTGGGTGGTTAAGTGAACAGGGGTTCCTTCAATTGTGGATGATGTCCAAAGGTCATGGACCAAGGTCAAAGGTCATCTGAGGTCATGTTCCAGTGCTGTTATCGTTGCCTATCGGTTACTGCAGTAGTTTATTAATTGCAGCCTGGTGTTAAAAAATATTAATGCATAGGCAACTCAACGATACAATACGCAGGCCAAACAAACAAAGAAACAATGAGATGTAATTAGCCTTAAATTCCTTATATCAAGTAAATAATTTTTCTTCAATTTGCGTATTGCACTTTCCAGAATGAAAAACGCAATAGGGGTGTGTCATTCGTGGTGGTGACTCAATAGGTCAATGTTTCCTCATCTGCCACTGAGGCGTCATTGCAGCGTAAGCATGACTGTTACCAGATGAATAATTTATAATTTTTTCCTGGAATGGCCGGCGCACACAAGTGTTTAAAAACCAATCTGCGCCTGGCCGGACTCGAACGGCGGCAACTCCGTATTAGGACACTATGGACGGCGCCTGTACCAATGAAGTAACAAGCAAGGGTTGGAGAGGAGCGATAGATATATCTATACGATGTTAGTCGATTGGACACCTTCGGACCTAACACCTATAGAAATATCTATCGCTCCGTCTACCAAAACGATCTTGCATGGCTTGTTAGCGTAAAGGAGAACCGCGTAACAGAATAAATTAAAACAATATACACTATTATAAATCATTTTTGACCACATACATCGATGGTTTCATAGAAAAACGGAAAATTATATAACCTCTAACAATGAATTAAAACCATTCTGTCAGACCATGTGCTTTTTAAAAATCGCGCTAGTGTATAACGTGTTATTATACGATACGACCGGCCCGTTTAGGTCATCATGGCCAGTAGACTGTCTCACAGTCTCGGCTCTGTTTTTGGATTAAGAGCACAGTGGGTTTGGGTTATAAAATTTATCAGGTTAAAAATCTACAAATAATCTTGTGAGACCCATGTTTCGTCTGGTCCACATCTTACTAAGGTTGACCATTCCCCGACCATTTGCAGCCCTCTTTGTGCGAACAAACTTGTCCACAGAGCGCTTAATTAAAAAAAAAAGGAAATTAGGGTAACCGGGAGTCGTCCGCGATGGGTTGTGTATAGTCTAGTGTAATTTCAGCGCTTAGCGTTTCATCACCGTGACCCGGGGGAGGGTATAGTCTAGTGTAAATTTCAGTCGCTTAGCTGTTCTCACCGTGATCCGGGGGAAGGGGTCTAAAAGCAATAGGAAATACACATTATGAAAGCATCATGTGTGAGATGTATGCCGCTACTGTGCCGTCCGTATCGCATAACACAAATACCAATCCCATTACAGTACGCGAATTTCAAATAGCGCATGGTTCCCCCAGACACAAACTACTTTCATTCGTTTTATGGTTATTGTAATTCCGTTTTTCCCATGAAACCACTTCCATTGTGTTCTAAATAAAGTTTTTTTATAGCGTATATTGTGTAAGTGATTATTGATAAAGGGTCTCCTTAAAGGTCCCAGAATGCAAATAGAATTGATGTGATGGGATTTGTGTCAAGGGTCTACAAGGAGGACCAGAAAGCATTCAATATTTGGGTTGGTGTGAACATCATTGTAGGTTGCCATTGATTTATCAGAGAGTAATAGAAAATTCTTTTCTATGTCTGGTGTGAATCTATTCATGACATGACTGATAATCAATAGTTCACAAATGATGTCACTGGTAGTGCTTTGTTTTCTTTGCACTGTTTATTGCAGTGGAATGTTCCATAAAGATTTGGGAGAGGTTTATTTATTCATTTCTGGGGGACATTTTTAATCTGGTTAAGAGCGCCGCACTAGTTAAAACGGAGGATTGTCGGTTTCGAGTCCGGCCAAGAGCACATGTAAGGTTTCTTCAACACTGTATGCTGGCTGCCATTCCAGGAAAAAGATTATATTATCTGTCTGCCTGTTGCGAGATTGTTGATGTTCTGTTGAGGAATGTGGTTCCATGCTCGGCTGGATAATTCTACAAGTTGAGTCAGTGGAGTGTGCTGCCTTCATTTCACATTACACCTGGTCCTACATGTTCTCTATCTGGTTGAGATCAGGTGACTTGGCGATGTTGTCCAATTGACCCTACCCGTCAAGGAACTGTTTGTGGACATTGTCAGACCAAAACACACTTGCTTTGTCACCAATTTGGTTTTAGAAACAAAAGCTACATCTCATTGGTTATTTGCTTGTCTCTTATTTGTCTTTTTTCGTTTATTGGTTTGCCTATTGCGGTTAAGATTTTAAGGGATTTACTTCATACTTCAATACTAAGCAGAAAAAGTAAGGAAGTCGTTTTTGTAAATGATAATTGTTGACTTTAGATCTTTGAAAAATGCAAAGTGCCACTTTGTCAGAAAAAAGTCTTATTTTTTTTTAAAATTATAAATGCATCCAAATTACAAGTAAAGTTATGCAACGGAATATCCTTTAATTTTAGGGGTGGGGTATTTTGGGAACCATTAGTATCATCCATTTGGGGGTTTGGATTTTTTTATTTTTTTTTTTTTCATTTTTTTAGGTAAATAGAGAAAGGATTCCTAGCAGGAAAAGTCCTTCTGTTCATCTAGTATGCAGGAAAAATGGAAATCCCCTAGTGCTATATTGTAACGCAATATTTGTTTTACCCATGGCCATAGACATTTGCTAGCAAAACACCGCTATACTACCATTCAAAGTATGGTACAAGTTAAAGATTGTAACACATAGGTAGCTTCCAATGATGTCAAGTTAGGATGATGCAATGCCTATATTGGAGAATGCGGTAAAGCCAGCTGCCAGGTATAAATAGAGCTGAGCTTCTAGATAAGGCTTTGCCAGTAGTTTGACGGTAGCGTTGATGACGGAGCAGTATTACTACCAGGATTCTATTATAATTCTGCTAACATATGACCTATTTTTTAACTTTTCATCAAACCTTGATTTTTAGTCTTTTTATTTTTGAGAGGAAATATTTCGAAGCAACGTATAAAATTCGGGATTCTTCTATTTGTGTTCAAATCTCTTCATGGATAGCTTCGGTATACATTTCGCTGTGGTCTACACTCAGCCAAGCCTATATCTCCTGGGAGGTTCTAAGAACTCAAAAACTCATTCGGCGATCGTGCCTTTGTTACATGTCCTTCAAAACTCTGAAAAAATTTCTGACATGTTAAAAAAAATACCCACTTTTTGCTCTTTTAAAAAATTCATCTCAAAACACATCTGTTTGGAAATGATTGATGCATGAACTGTAGTGCGTTGCTTGTTTGACGTGTTTTTTTAATATATATTTCTGCTATTGTTGATGTTTGTATCGAAAAGAGCGTAATTATATAATATATGATAATAGGCCAAAGTCTGCTGGTCTGTATGTCACGATGTCTGTACGCTTTTTCCGAAGGCCGGGGGCGTTTGCTCACGAAACGAGGTGGGTGGGTGGAGATGGGCCCGGCAAGATCACGGTTTGATGTTTAGCGGATGCGTGCCCCACAAGCAGGGAAAAATGTCCTTGTATAAAGTCAGGTCCGAAAAGACGTGTCATTGACCCCAGGCGCCTATGGGATGTACACAGAGTGGGTCAAAATTATGGGCCGATTAAAGGGCCATTCGTAGTCACTCTATAAAATCCTTCTGCTACAGAATAAATGCTTGCCCACTAGATGTCGTCACCCCCCCCCCCCCCCCCTCCTGAAGTACCCCTGACCCAAGGCCTTATGGGGTGTACCCAGATTGAGGTCAAAGGTCACGTGAGCCGATTAAAGAGGCATTCGGCGGAACTCTTTAAAAGTGTAACTTCTAACAAACAACACGTGATGGTGACATGACTCGCTAGTGACTCGACATTAGTCGTATCTAGGGGTGTAACAGAATTTTGATCGAAGGTCATTACGGGGGGTCATTAAAGCACTTCCGGGTTTAATGTGAAAAATCTTCAAAACAATTCTAATCATGCATAGAACAGCTTGAGACCCATCACCAACGTTGTGCTCAGCATGGGGGTTAAAGGGTTCTTGAAGGGAAACTTCTGGTCTTAAGGTAGACAAAAAATCTTAAAAAAAATCCTATCTTCACGATGCAGGTGACTTATGAATTTGAACCGTTTGTTAGACCCTCACAAAATGTGTGTTCGGCATGGGGTCAAAGGTCATTAAGGGGGGAAATTTGTTTGCCAGTCTTAATGAGAAAATCTTCAAACTTCGTAATCTGCTATATTTCAAGGTTACATAGTCACGTGGTCATGTATATGAAGCAGCCTGAGACCCTCCAACCAAACCTGTGCCTCCGCATTGCGGTCCAAAAGGCCATTAAGGCGGCACTTCCGGTCTTAATGTGAAACGTTCGTTCGTGCGTGCAAGTCCGAATCACAGTGGAGATCGGCCATACCAGCTGGACAGTTTCCATCACCCAGGCCGATCAGGCCTGGAACTTCCCCCCGGGACCTGCAGACCTCACCAGTAATCTATGATGTGGCTAACGGCCCGTGGCTCCCCACAATCGCAGTTTGGTGAAAGTTCCCCTCCGACCCCGTGAAGAAGCCCCGCACAGACCAACAGCCAGCTCCGAGTCCGCCGAGGCCGGACCTACGGCCCTTCCCAACAAGGTCACAGGCCCCGGGCCCGCCAGACGCGGCCGTACACAAACTGACTTCAGGTTCAAAGCAGAGAGATGACCCACCGCTCACAC